>WSYH01005695.1:0-42706 GCA_036426205.1 Ascaphus truei | reverse complement strand
TGCCACTGCGCGTGTTAGAGTTCCACGGTGTTCCATGCGCACTCCCTGTGCCCACTGTCACTCCACGTATCTGAAGCTGTACACATTGAGGCTTTCTATGCAGTGGATCAAATGACCAATTGGGGGACCCTGGGGGTTATACCTACGAGCAACTTTATTTATTTACATTTTGTAATTGAATGTTATCAACACAAAGGACTAAAGCGCTCAGGCAATTAACATTTCTTTCCGCACAATAACATTGGACTCTTCAAGGTCCAATGTAAGACCACTGTTTATGTACACGCACCCCTTACCCCAAAACGCGTTATATTAACTGTATACACAGGGCAACAGAGGTACATTGTGAGGAAGCTGAAGCTGAGTAACCTAATATGAACAGTACAATCATTATTCCAAAAACAATTCAATGTGACAAATATCCCCCATCTATACTACACCAACCGACACCCCGCCCCCCCCCCCCCCACAGGCACATATAACATATTATCACACACACACAATGCATTGCCGATGTCTCTATTCATAGTCTAGCAGCAGACACAGTGCTATGCTTCTCGGAAGTGGCTTGTCTCACATTGAAATGAACATAACGTCGATCGGGTCAGCGGAGACAAACTATTCGGGAAGGATCTATTAAATCTCCGTCTGTCTTATGGTCAGTAGGTGGCTCCTTATGGAGTCAGTTGTGTCACGGGAGGATAGGGGATGGGGTGAGATCTTCTCTGTGGTGAGTAGGGGGTTCTTTCTGGGCATCAGTGGGGGTGTCTCACCACTCATTATGGTCTTTGAGGGTCTATTGGGACAGGGTTTGGAAGCTCTAATTCGCGGATTGGTCAGTATATAATGTGATTTTATCGGCTCTCAAAGGTCTCACTCATTAGGAATGCTCAACATGGCTATGAAGGGAAGTCCACTTTTAGAGGGTTTCGGAATTCACTTAAGAGGTCCTACACCGCGGGGGAAGTCCTCCCTCATTCTCTCATAAGAGGAGACTTAGTGTAGTATCGGTGGGGATCTTCAGGACTGATGACTGAACTGGTCCAATTCTTTTGTGGACTTTCCCAGGCTTGTACATTAAAAAAACCAGAAGGAGGCGCGTTTCAAAATCGATTTCTTGATGTACCAATGTAACTTGAGCCGATTATTTAAACTCCACTGAAGTCGGTTTTCTGATTTTAACTACTTAATTGATGTCGGATTTACGTAAATCCAATCCTATGACAGTGTTTATATCAAATCTGATGTTTGATTGGAAAGAAAAAATGTCTGCGGAGGTAATCCTGCAGTGTATTAAAAAAACACCCACGGGATGTGGATTATCCGCGCCAAAAACATTGAAGCGGAAGTTGATAAAATTCAGATCCTATAATGACCGTAATCTTGTAATATTGATTATGAAATACTAATATAGTGCGGATATAATTATTTAATAGTCACAAAACAAGACAGGAGCACGGCCACTAAATCCAGCGAGGCCACAGCCCAGGATTTGACAACAAACAGAAAGGGGTCAGTTTCCCAGTCATCATTACAGGTAAGGGTACACTAAACGAGCAGATGGGCCTGGGCATCAAGATTAAAAAAAAAACCCAGAAATAAATATTATCTTTTGCAAAAAATTAGTGGCCAGTTTCACCTATTTTTATGTCAAAGGACATTGTTATGCTGGAGGAGCGCCCTCTTACCTGTTTTTGATCATGGTGGAGGACGCAAACCTTCTCCTACTAATGGGTTTAATACCGTTTTTAATAAAGGTATCATGGATATAAATGTTTGAAATCCAGTATATACTACAGCGCAGCATCTAAACCAACCCCTGCCAACACAATTGGGGCTGCACCCATTGGCAGCCAACCTTATTTAATTGGGGCTGCACCATTATGTATTCTATACTCGCAGTTACCCTTACCCCACATTTATTTCTGCTCATCTGATTAGGTCTGGATTCCTAATATTGACGGCGAGGATTTTCAGTGGCAGGAAAAAAAAAAAAAAACAAGCCGGCCGGATGGTGACTTTTTTGAGCCTGAACGGCGAATCGCGCGGAAAGAAACAGACCAATTCCCGTCGGATTCAGATCCAAGAAAAAACATTCGACCGGTCTCTACTCACGACCCGTTTAGTGATGTGAGAACTTAGGGCCGTGGATTCTATTGATGTCAGTGGTGCCATGGGTCTGTATCCCTCAATCTGGCAGGATGTGTGAGTGAGCTGTGGGAAACATGAGAACAGCTGATTTGTGTATCCTTCACAGCTGGAGAACTGTTTCAGGAACCCCCAGCTGCCGAAAGGAATTAGGACCCCTCCTTTTACCGGGGGGGGACACTCCGCATACAGAAACACAGCATATGCGTTCATTAGTTCAGAGCTTGCGCGGACTTGTCTATATACACCCCGCTCCACCACCTATTCTGCGCGTGAAGGTCGCAACGGTGCCTTTATATCATATAACGACCCCGCACCATCAACTTATAAATGAGCTTCATCAAAAGGCATTGTGCTTAAGATAACACAGAAGCAGAATATGAAGTAGAAAGGTTATGAAATATGTACACTATATTTAGATCGGTTCATAAAGTATATATTTTATATAATATATATATATATATATATATATATATATATATATATATATATATAGTATAATATATCAAATGTAAAATACAAAACTGTATGCTTTGCTCATCTGCATGTCTTAGGCAGGTCTGCAAAGCCCCGCATTTCCCCATTATCACCCAGCAACAGCACTTCCACTGCAGCAAGGATTCTGGAAATGACTAATGAGCACACAGTGCACCCTTTTTGCTTCTAAAAACATTTTTAAACATGGTCCGATAGGCTTAAGCTGACTGCCATGGTAACAGCTTTAGCGAAGCCAAGTTAAGGTGCATACCCAGAAAAACCACCCCACAGACAGCTTGTTTCGACTTAATGGGGTCTCATGCAGTGTGGGGTTGATAAATGGGTATGCAAGAAGCTAAAGGTAGGCCCAACCCTATACTGTACAGTAGTTGATGCAAACGACAAGCAAGAAGGAGGTGACAGCAGGTTGGCAAAAATTTCTTATTGTAGAATATTAAAATGTGGAGGCTGCAACCGCTTCTACAGCGTTTCGTGCAGTGAAAATTGCACTTTATCAAGAAGTCAGTCAACATGGTATGTCAAACTATTTTAGAGACAGTCTGCCGTTGCGCCCGAAAAAATGCTAATTAGAATTTGGCATAATGATTTGGATAAACACAGCTGTGCAGCGCCACAACAGAAGCGTGTAGTGTACTGTTTGCCATGAGACATACGGCCTACCAAACACTCCTGCTCTGTGGAACGCAATGCAGGGCAACCTGGGGCTAAATCTCGCGAGATTGCGTTCCGGTAAGTCACGACGTGCGCATGCGCAAGTCTAATATCTGTAATTAAAAAAAGGACCCCGATCACAGTACAGGGAACGGTATGGTCCTTAATATAAGGCGCATGCGCATTAAGTGCGCAAGCAAGTCTAAATTCAATAAAGACGGGCAAATAATTGGTCTGGTAAACGACCGATCCATAAGGGGACCATGATGGTAATGCCCCCATAAAACCTAGGAGACACCCATACATGGTGCCCCACAATGGAGGAGGACAGGACAACCAAAACATATGGCACATAGAGAATGCTAAGAGTAATGTAACTTATGCGGCAGACTGTACCCTATACATACAAAAACCAGGAATTGATTGTCAAATTAAAAAAAACAAGTTTAATCACAATGATTTAAAAAATATATAAATCTAATCATATTTAATATTCTATACCTTATTAAAACCATTTATACAAACCTCAGAAAAGAAAAGAAAGAGAAGGGGGATTTATAACGGAAAAAATATTATTCAGTATTTCCTAATTACTAATACAAAAAAATTGAGAAATCGAAAAAACTCAGAAAGAACTCTAGGAAAAAAATCAGAAAATACAGAAAAAACAATCAAAGTATACCCAAAGCAATATCTCTTGATTGAGTCTTTTAAAATATGGAAGGGAAATAAACAGTGTTACGACATATGAATTACCTTATGTCAATAAGTTGAGGCAACATATTCTCTGAATAATAATAAAGAAGCTTTTTACTGACTATCGAATTGTTAAAGACCTCACAAAGGAGAATTGCTTTGTATATTTGATTGTTTTTCTGATTTGTTCTGAGATTTTTTCTAGAGTTTTTCTGGTTTTTCTGAGAATTTCTCTAATTAGTAACTTCCTCCATTGGTGGCACATGTATGGGTGGTTCTCCATAGGTTATGGGGCATTACCATCATTGTTCCCCTTATGGTGGTCGTTTCCAACAATTATTTGCGCTCTTTATTGAATTTAGACTTGCTGCGCCAATATGCGCATGCGAATATATAAGGACCATCACGTTCCTGTTAATGGGATCGTGGTCTCTTTTTTTATACCAGATATAGACTGGCATGCGCGAATAGTCGTGACTTACCTGGAACGCATATGCGGATTTTAGCCCTCATTGCCCTGCATGACGTTCCACAGAGCAGGAGTGGTTGGTAGGCGGATTGTTCGAGGCTAAACAGGTAAATAAACGCTATCTGTGTGGCGCTGGCACGCTGTGTATTATCAATCATTATGCAACATTCTAATTAGCATTTTTTGGCGCCAAACGGCAGACTGTCTCTATAAATAGGTGTGTAACAACCATGTTTGATGACTTCTTGATAAAGTGCAATTTTCACTGCACGAAACGCGTTAGAAGGTTGCAGCCGTCACATTTTAATGTTCTACATAAAGAAGATTTTGCCAGACTGCTGTCCCCCCTTCTTGCTGTGCGTTGCATCAACTACTCGTACGGATTCTACCCTTTGGGATAGACGCAGACGTGAGTAACCCTGGGATCAACAATAATATTGTGAGTACTATTGGGGCCAGCCCAATGAGGTAAGGGGTGGGTGTTTCATGCAACTACCCTGCCTTAGGGTAACTGGAGCCCTTTACTAATTGGTACTTATTATGTCCAGGAGGTTATCTCTATAATTGCATATGATAGGAACTGCATACTTGAGCAACATATTACCCAATTGTATGTCAACCATAATACTGAGTAAGTTATGGTGAGTAAAAAAAGTGACAAAAACCCTCCACACAAGCAAATTGCAATTAAATACAACTGTATGCTCATCTGCATGTCTTAGGCAGGTCTGCAACCCCGCCTTTCCCCCTTATCACCCAGCACAAGCACTTCCACTGCAGCCAGGGATTCTGGGAAATGACATGCAAATCAGACACCGTGCCACTTTTGCTCAAAAACCATTTTAACATGGTCCCTATAGGCGTATTTTGTTGCTAGATTTCACAGCTTTTGAGCACAGCATGCGGTTATATACTGTCATGTATGTATGTATGTGTATGTATGTATGTACTTATGTATATATATATACTAGCTGAATACCCGGCGTTTGCCGGATGTAATTTTGGGCGGTGGCGTACGACAGGGTTGGGCTTACCCCCCCGCCCCCCTGCAGACTAGGTGGGTGGTGACTGAGTTGAATGGGGTGTGGAGGACTGTTGAGGGTCGGACATGGGTGACATTGACTGGTGGTGTGGTCTGGTGACTGAGTGGGTGGGTGACTTTGGGTTGTGACTTGGTTGGGTGATTGGGTCGGTGGTTGGTGTGGGGACTTTTGGGGTCGGTGGGGGTGGGTGGTGACTTTGGTCAGTGGGTGGGTGACTTTGGGCTGGTGGTGTTGGGTGGGTTTGATTTGGGTCGGTCGGGGTGACTTTCTGGGTCGGTGACTTTGGGCGATTGCGTGGGTGGGTGACTTTGTCGGTGGGTTGTGGGGTGATGGGTGTTTTTTTGGGCGTGACTGGGTCGGTGACTGGGTGACTTTTCTTGGGTCGGGATGGGTGACTTTTCGGGTGGTGACTGGGTGGACTTTGTTGGGCGGTACGGGTCGGTGACTGGGGTTTTCGGTGGACTGGGGTGACTTTTTCTGGGTGGGGAATGGGTGACTTTTTTGGTGGTGGTTGGTGACTGGGTGGGGTCAGTGACTGGGTTGGGTCGGTGATTTGGTGGGTGGTGTGTAGCGCTTCTGGCCCCTTCTGGGGGTGAGTGGGGGGTGGGGGGTCGGTGAGTGGGGGGGTGGGGTCGGTAGTGAGTGGGTGGCTGGGTCGGTGACTGACTGAATGGGTGGGTGGTTTTGGGGTGGACTGAATGGGTGGGTGAGTGGGTGACTGACGGGTGACTGACGACTGGCGTGGGTCGGACGACTGGAGTGGGTGGACTGAAGAGTGGATGACTGTGGGGAGTAGGTTGCCTGAGTGGGGCGGTGGGGTGACTGAGTGAGAGGAGGGACCTGAGTGAGGGGCAGGGGAAATTGACAGGGACCGAGGATGCGACAGGAGTGAGTGGGAGAATGAATGGAGGGAGGGGAGTAAACAACGCGGGCGATGAGCGTATGGGCGACTGGTGAGCAGAGGGCGACTGAAGACAGAGCTCGCATTTTCCACACATTTGGTAACTAAAGTACCCCACGATCTACGCAACCGGGATCTTACTCAGCCAAACTCCTAACCCCAACCCCTTTATTGTAACACCCACTTGGGAGAGAAAGAGGGACTAGGGAATTGGGTATGACGGGCTATTCTCCACATCCGATCACATCTTCTACCACCCTGATTTCCTAACCGTAACCACCCATGATCCGCACCGATCTATATGAATCCCCCTAACCTATTATTCTCATATTCATCCAGGTCACCGAGAGTCACCCTCTTTGATGCACCGGGCGACCTTAGACAGCATAATATCCCCCAGGACCTGGGAGCACCGAGGGGAGAAGGAACCTAACGGGAGCAAGTGGCCACCCTGCGACATTGCGGTGGACGAAGGAGGGATGGGGGGGAGGAGAAAAGGATACCGAGATCAGGGAACCCTAGAGACGGACAGCCGCGCTATGTTCCCCCCCGCATCCATCCACTATCCCAACTACTCCAGCCGCTCCCCCTCAAGGCTCGTACACGCCGTTATCCTCCTCCTCATCCCGTACTTGCCACCACGCAACTAAAAGCCTCACCAAGCCCTTCAAGAATCCTATCTTCGTCCTGCAACCAACACCACACCTCCCCTCGTCCTCACCCCCACTCGTCCCCTCCCCCGTAAGATTAGCCCAACCACCCCGAATCCCACACCTCATCCACTCTGATGCCCTCTACACCCACCACACTCACAACCAACCACTTCCCCTGAGACTTAAGCCCCTACAATATTACCAGCGGCCCGTCACCACCAATAAATTGGACCACCGATCACGGTCGCTCTGACCTAACTCGAACCAAAGTCCCACACCCGCTCTTCGCATAGAGCATCACCCTTCCTCCTTATCCCAACCCACTTAACTACCCCTATTGCCTCGTCAACACGACCCCCCCCGTGTTCAACACGCAACCATACCACTTGCTAAATGGATCCCTATATTGCTAGCCCTATACTACTACGCTCAGCTTCTTACCCCTATGCCCAAAATCCGACATATCTCGTCCATCCACCTCCATACCCACTACCTGAGCAGGGTACAGGAACTCTTAGTCTTTCTCTGACTTACCGTACCACCCAAACCTTGATTTGAGAACCCGCTAAGAGGAGGGACGCTAAGGGTCGGGGACACAGGAGTGTCAAACTCTGTCCGGAGATATATCTAAGCAACGGAGGCAAGAAGAGGATCGAAGACTAAAACCCGTGAGAGGAAATGAAGAGCTGAGAAGGAGACACAGGAGGGAGAAGGGCAGCTGAAGATCGATAGCCAGGGGGAAGGGGACACGAGGAGGGGGGAGGGCGAATGAGGGGAGGGGGAGATGAAAAGGTGGGGAGGGTGACTGATGTGGTGGGCCGACTGAGGGGGGAGGGCGATCTGATGTGGCGGGGCGAATGGAAGTGAGGGGCGGGCGAACTCCAGGCGGAGAAAGGGGGAAGGCGGAAGGGGCGGGCGGGATCGAGAGTGGGTGGGGGAAAGGAGGCGGTGTGGGGGAAGAGTGGAGTGGGGGGAAGTTTGAGTGGGTCGGGTGAATGAGTGGTTGGGGACCTGATGTGGTTGGGCGACTGAGTGGTGGGTGACTGAAGTGGGTGGAGGTGGACTGAGTGGGGGGGGTGACTGATGTGGGGGACTGTGTGGGTGAGTGACTGAGTGGTGGGTGACTGAAAGGGAGGGGCAGGACGTCGAAGGGGGAAAGGGGGGATGGGGGAGCGGGAGGGAAGGGGAGCGAGGAAGGGACCATTCCCTTAGGGGTGGGGGATGCGGCGGGAAGGGAAGGGGGGGGGGGGGGGCGAAGGGGGTGGGGAGGAAGGGGGGGAACACGTTATGGGGGGAGGGCGGGGAGGGAATGGCCGGGGATGTGTGGGTGGAAGGGGTGGAGGAAGGGGGGGGGGGACGTGGGTGGGAACGTGTGTGGGTGACTGGGTGTGGTGGGTGACTGGGGGTGAATTAGACTGGGTGACAGTGGGTGTGGATGGTGAGGGACAGTGGGTGACTTACCTTGACGGGTTGGTGGCTCCGGCGCAAGACAGTTCCACTCCCTGCACTGATATTCCGTGGCATCTGGCGGGGCAGGCATGGTGGGAGGGGGGGTGCAGGAAGTTGGCGGGGGGGGGGGGGCGCAAGAGTGGCAGGAGACCCGCGCCGCGCTTCCCCTCCGTCCGGGAGCCGGTGTGCACGTGAGGGGTGAGTGCAAGGAGGGCAGCGGCGCGCTTCCCTCTGTTCCTTGTTGGGAGCGAGGGGAGGGAGGAGCCTGGAGTTGTGCTGAGCTGGAGGGACGCGCGCCGCGCTTCCCCTCCGTTTGGCAGCCGGTGCAGGCGCGCACGTGAGGGTGATGGGTGCGGCTGGGGATGTTGCGGGCCATCCGGGTTGGGTTTTCGTGGAGGTGGGGGAGGGGAGGAGAGAATGCGGCACGGAGGCACCGGAAGTCAGATGGGGGAAGGGGTCCGGGATCGTGGGTTTGGAAGGTGAGCTGCGGTCCGGCTGAGGGGGAGAGTGAGGCCAAGCAACGGTTCCAACCACACACCCACCACACACTGTGTGTGTGGTGGATGTTGGTTCGAGAGCGCCCGTGGGTCCGGGCGTTTGTGATGAGAGTGTGGCGGGTGTCTCTCCTCCCTGCCTGGTTCCCCCTGCCTGGCCCGACAGGCCAATGAGCGTCACAGCAGCACATACGACACACCGACAAACATTATTTGAGACAAAAAAAAAAAAAGCTGTGTAGCTGAGACTGTGTCCCCTTGGCCTTGAGTCATCGTCCCTTCGGGGACTAAAGACTCTTGCTGCTTTTGGGGGGCACGCCACCTCGAGCTAAGAGGAGTGATCCTGAGCGAGCGGTTCTGAGCGAGCAGATGCGGAAGTGAGGGGCCGGCACCTTTGCCCTGGGACATCGCCTTTACTGGCTAAAGTCCCTTGCTGCTTTTGGGGTGCCGCACCTGAGCTTGGGAGAGCAGAGATGACGTCGCAAGCTGGAATGCGCAATTCCATTCGGTTCCTGATCGAGGAGACCGAGAGAAGTCGAGTGAACCTGCTGTGGATAGTGGAGAAGGTGCTGAAGCAATTGATCGGTCTGGACGCTGAGAGGATCTTCTGCCTTCAGGATTTCCCTGCACAGGGGATTTATGACCTGACCTGTCATCAAGAAGCGGATGTTTGGTGCACTTTTGAAAAGTGCAAGGAGAAGTCTGGTGACCCGATCTTACATGGCATCAAGGTAATTCCAAGTTTTATGTTGGAGGAGAGACCATTGGTACTTCACATGTACAATCCGTATGCAAGGAAAGAGGAGATTTTGACTTTTTTGAAACGGTATTGTGAAATGATCAGAGGAGGTGAAGAACTTAAAAACCATATGGCATGTTCAACGGGAAGAGACGTTTCTGGGTACGGTTCAGACGGGATCCATCATGTGCGGGAGGAGTGACACACCCACCGGCCATGTTCAATATCAGAGGGGACAGAGGTTTTTTGTTTTACCCGGGACAGCCTCTATATTGCATGCATTGCCACACTTATGGATATACAAAGGAGGGTTGCACGAAAACGGGAATTGTGTGCCGTAATTGTGGGGAAGAGGGACATACTGCAGCCAACTGTGGAGTCCCTAAGAGATGCCATCTATGCGGAGAGGAAGGACACTTGACATGGCAGTGCACAAAAGGACATATGCCCAGGCAGCAAAAGGGGGCATTGTGCTAGAAGAAGAGGAAGAGACAGTGGAGGGTCTGGGAATTTGTGAGATGGAGAGTTCCCAAGAGGGAGGGCTTGATCCGGCTATAACAGCAATGTATGAGGAGGACTTAAGAAGGGAAGAAATGGTAGAGAGTGGCCCAATAGAGGGGGAGGTGGAAGTGGAAATAATGGACACGACCGGACCCAAGAAAGGGGCGCAAAAACGTAGTTTACAAGGTGACAATGATGTTTGTACAGTTGATGGGGAGGGAAAGAGTGAGCTACGGCAAGATAAGGTGACGAAGTCAAAGTTTTGTGCGCTGGATTTGTCCAGTATTGACGGGAGTGGGGAAGAGAAACAGACCGTGAGTAAAGGAAAAGAGGAAAATAAGAAGTTAGATAGGGAAGCGCAAGAAACAGAGGAGAAGGCAGGCCCTGGTGGTGCGAGTGGAAAAGGTAAAGAGGGAAAGAGTAAGTGTAAAGGGTTTGTTGTTAGTGGAAGCAAAAACGAGTCTTCGCAAGGGATAGAAACAAAGGAAGATAAGGTTAGCCAGAGTAAAGTGGAGCCTAGAGAGAAGGGTGTAGAGGGTAAAGTTAAAAAAGTATCAGGGAAGGTAACCCTAAAAGAGAAAATGGAACAATTTGAGAACGCAGTGGGAGATGTTCTGTTTTGGGTGGGTATTTTCCGGAAGCAGCATGGGGGTAGTAGTGATGAACAGATAATAGAAAGATTGGAAAAAATGATGTACCAAAGAAAACAGCTGACAAAAGAGCAATATGAAGAATTAAAAAAGGAGCATGTACAGTGGGTTAAAATAAAAGAGGCTAGGGGAGAGGTGAGGGAGAAAGAGAGTAGCGAGAGCAACAGCTCGTCCTCACAAAAAAGTCAGATAAGCGTGGAGGGAACTAAAATACAGAGAAGTGTAAGTGGAGTAAGTGGGAACGAAAGTGAAGAAAAGGCAGGCAAAAAAGGGATTGTACCGGCAAAAGAGGCAAATTCTGCGGGAGATAGTAAGGGGAGGAGCACCCAGGGAAAGGATGAAGTAGGGCTTACAAAGGAAGAGGTTTTGCACAATCAACTTGCGAGGGGATTTGGGCGGAGATATTGGGATGTGAAAGAGGCAAGGGACGGGTATGAAAAAAGTGTGAGGTCTGGATTCCAGTTAGAGGAAAGTAAGAGAGGTTTGGAACGTATGGAGAAAGAATTAAAACAGATCATCGCATCACTTGAGAATAGAGAAAGGGTTTTTGTTTTTAAATGAAAGAATCTTGAAGTATATGGTTCTT
Organism: Ascaphus truei; assembly: GCA_036426205.1. NCBI lineage: Eukaryota > Metazoa > Chordata > Amphibia > Anura > Ascaphidae > Ascaphus > Ascaphus truei. The sequence goes on along the minus strand of WSYH01005695.1, from coordinate 31,228 downwards.
ATCTTTGTATGATGTTTTGGTTATAGGGTTTTTTCGTAAAGTTATGTTTTTTTTTTTCCTTCTGAAAAGTTTATCTTTGTGTTTGTATATATCTGAAGGATGAAGGAAGAAAATGTAAATATATTATGTTTTGGTGTCTTTCTAATGTTAGGTGACTGTTGTCACTATGGTGTGTTTTTTTGGTTTCCAAAAAAATCTGTAAACTTAAAAAAGTTGTTGAATAAAAAAGTTAAAAAAATAAATAAAATAAAAAAGCTGTGTAGCTGAGACTGTGTCCCCTTGGCCTTGAGTCATCATCGTCCCTTCGGGAACTAAACACTCCTGCTGCTTTTGGGGGGGCACGCCATCTCGAGCTGAGAGGAGTGATCCTGAGCGAGCGGTTCTGAGCGAGCAGATGCGGAAGTGAGGGGCCGGCGCCTTTGCCTGGTGGGATCGCCCGAAAGGCTTAACCCACCTGCTGCAATTAAGGTGCCGCACCTGAGCTTATTCAAGGCGGACGATGGCTTTCGTTGGGATGAGGAATACAGTCCAGTTCCTGGTCGAGGAAGCCGAGAGAGACCGCGTGAGACTGCAACATGTGATGGAGAAAGTCCTTGGAGAGATGCTGGAGCTGGATGAGACGAAGGTGTACTGCTTCCAAGACTTCCCGAAGCAGGGCATTTATGACCTGACCCTGAATACAGATGCGGTTTGCTGGAACATCTATGAAATGTGCCGTGAGAGGAAAGAGGATCCAAGGCTGTTGGGAATCAGCGTGGCCCCGAGCTTTATGCTGGAGGACAAGCCGCTTATTGTACATATGTATAACCCTTTTGTACAGAAGGAAGACATTGTGTGTTTCCTGAGGAGATATTGTTCTCTGGTAAGGGGAGGAGAAATGTTAAGAAACGCTTAGGCTTTTTTAACAGAAAACTGCATTTTTGGGTACGTTTTAAGCCTGACCCAGAACGAGGAGGAGGAGAAATGCAACCGCCTGCAAGTTTTGCCATTGGTGGGGAAAGGGGCTTTTTAAACTACCATGGCCAGCCGGTTTATTGCAGGAATTGTCACAAATATGGACATACCAAGGAGGAGTGTGACAAAGGTGGGACTGTATGCCGCAATTGCGGAGAAGAAGGACACACAGCAATGGCTTGTCGAGTCCCAAAAAAGTGTGACTTGTGTGGGGAATGTGGACATTTTGCACGGCAGTGCACAAAAAGGAAATCTTACGCCCAAGCGTCAAGGGGTAGTGAGCCTGGAGATACCGCAGAGTTGGTTGGACTGATCTTTGGGAAGGGACAGATGGAAGAGGGAAGGATGGACTTACAGGAGGGGGGGGGGGGATCTCAGCAGAAGTGGAGGAAACCCCTGAGTTTCTACAAGGAGAAACTTCAGGAGAAGAAATTGAAGAAACTTTGGCGGGTTATACAAGTGATATCTTGGAGAAAAAGGAGGAAGATCACTTCCTGGACTCCTTGGCCCAGAAACCGGAGGTGGGGGGAGGGGGGAGATGGGAGCAGTCCATCAGAAAGATGCGGAGGAGGGGGAAATACGGTCATTGAGTGATGTGGAACCTAGCTGGATGGAAAGTATGGAGATTCAAGATACACAGAGGGCGAGGGAAGGTCCCCAAGATGTCTTGGAGGAGGAAATGGAAATACAGTAGGAGGGAAAAAAGCTCAAAAGCGTAAAAATCTGCAAGGGATATAAACAAAGGAAGATAAGGATAGCCAAAGTAAAGTGGATTCTAGAGAGAAAGGTGTAGAGGGTAAAGTTGGAAAAGTATCAGGGAAAGTAACCCTAAAAGAGAAAATGGAACATTTTGAGGACGCAGTGGGAGATGTTCTATTTTGGGTTGGTATTTTTCGGAAGCAGCATGGGGGGAGTAGTGAGGAACAGATAATAGACAAAAGAGCAATATGAAGAACTAAAAAAGGAGCATGTGCAGTGTGTTAAAATAAAAGAGGCTAGTGGAGAGGTGAGGGAGAAGGAGAGTAGCGAGAGCAATAGCTCGTCCCCACAAAAAAAACAGATAAGTGTGGAGGGAACTAAAGCTAAAACAGTAGAAAGGAGGGAAAAGGGGAAAAGTGAGAATGACAGCTTGTCCTCACAAAAAAGCCAGATAAGCATGGAGGGAACTAAAATACCGAGAAGTGAAAGTGGAGTAAGTGGGAACGAAAGGGAAGAAAAGGCAGGCAAAAAAGGTATTGTACAGACAAAAGAGGAAAATTCTGCGGGAGATAGTAAGGGGAGGAGCACCCAGGGAAAGGATGAAGTAGGGCTTACAAAGGTAGAGTATTTGCACAATCGACTTGCGAGGGGATTTGGGCGGAGATATTGGGACGTGAAAGAGGCAAGGGACGGGTATGAAAAAAGTGTGAGGTCTGGAGTCCAGATAGAGGAAAATAAGAGAGTTTTGCATCGTATAGAGGAAAAATTAAAACAGATGGTCGCATTACTTGAGACTAGAGAAAGGGTTTTTGTTTTTAAATGAAAGAATCTTGAAGTATATGGTTCTTATCTTTGTATGATGTTTTGGTTATAGGGTTTTTTCGTAAAGTTATGTTTTTTTTTTCCCCTTCTGAAAAGTTAATATATGTTTTGGAGAATGTACGAAAAGCTTAGTGTAGGACTTGGGAAGTAATTCATGCTTAGGTATTGTGTTTTTTTTGGCAATGTAAGGAATGTATAGTGATATTTTCTGTTTATTACTGGTTGTAATTAAGTGAATCGTTAATAAAACTTAAAAAAAAAAGAGGAGGCGCATGCGCGAGGCTGGAGCGGATGGTAGCATAAAGTCAGAGCTCCATCCCCCACCTCCCATAACAATACAAAAACGGCAATAATCACCGGAAAAAATCAAAAAGAAAAAGAGTAATAGAGTAGTGGATACCCCCGCGATGGCACCCCTAACAGCAAAAAAAAAAAAAGAGGGTGATTTAAGAAGGTACCTGGGTCGCTCTACCCCACGAGGCACTGCCGCAGCAAGGCTGCCAGAATCTACAGCGGGATCTGATTCGGAGAGGGACGCGGACCCCCCGCATGAGCCCACCCAGATGCCGGTCCGAATATGTGACTTTGATCGGTTATACCAGGACATGAAGGACATGATTTACGTGGGGCTCCAAGATATGAAGAAGGAGGTCCAGGGGCTGGGAGAGAGAACAGGGGCCCTGGAGGAAAAGATGGCGGCCGCATCCAAACAAATTAAAAAGACAGACAAAAAAACCACACACATGCAAGCCCAGATTGCGGAGATATTAGACAGGCAAGAGGATGCCGAAAACCGGGACCGCAGAAACAACATCAGGGTACGCGGTGTCCCAGAGTCGGTCACGGATGCTGAAGAATTTATAACCAGGTGGCTAGAAACAATATTGCCCGACATGCCTGCCACAGAAAGAGCTATGGACCGCTGTCACAGAGCCCTTAGAAGCCGCCCAGCCGCGATGGAACAACCGCGGGATATCATTGCAAGGCTGCACTATTTTAAAACACGAGACGCTATCTTTAAGTGCACAAGATCGGAAGGGGCATGCCGGTTCGAAGGAATCACAATGCAATTATTCCAGGACTTATCACCGATCACTCTCACACGGAGAAGAGCACTGCATCCGGTCACTAAATTGCTGAGGGACCGGGCAGTACGATACCGTTGGACCTTTCCGTTCGGCCTGATGGTCATACGGAACGGAAGGGCCATATCAATGAAGGACCCAGGAGAAAGCGAGGAATTCCTCAACAAACTGGGGTTGAAGGAGGGCCCGATGCAAAGTCCTAGGCGGGAGGCACGGGAGGTTCCAGAATGGAACACTGTAGGGCCTCCAAAATCCCCTGAGACCCGATGATTCCCGCAATACTCTGAGGCGAATGCCTAATTAAAGTTGACTAAAGTTCCAGTCTAATAATGGGGGTAACGGTTTGCCCACCAAATTGCCTAACGAAGAGCTTGCCACAATGCCTGTTAAAGTCACTATCCTGCTGTAAACGCCATTAAAAAGACTATCCTGGTTACCTGAAAAAGTAAAATCAAACTCCTACCTGTAGTTGCAAATGGCGATCTGAGGTGGAACGCAAGCCGCCAAGCATGGCGCCAAAGCAAGCGTCTCACCGCATGGCTTCGTTGCGGAAGTGGAGGGGTTCCTGACGTGGGAGCAGGTGAGGAGACGTCCTTCTTCGGGGGCTAGCTGAGGGAAAATGGCGGCCGCCGGAAGTATGTTGCCGGAAATTGACCAGACGCCATCTTGGAGGAGGCAGATTGAAAGGCGGGACGGAGAGCGTCATTACTCAGCGCCGGAAGGGACCAACCAGCGGAAGACGACCGGCGCACTCTGATAAACAAAGAATAACATGGCGGAAGGCGCATTGAGCCGCATAAAGAGCAGGGAGCAACGAGGCCGGCCGGGCAAGAGATGCGACGAGGGAGGGGAGGCCCACCCAGACATCCAGCGGATAACAGGAGAGGGGAGAGGCTGGGACATATCTCTACGGGCTAGATAGAAGCAGACCTTAATCAGGGCTACACCAGAAGGCACGTGGGGTGCTTGGGCCCACCAAATAGATAAACCAGAGAGTCCCAGATTAAAGAGCAAATATCAAACCTTACACAGATTCCAGGGCAACCAGTTAGTGAAAAGATGCACCGACAATGAGTCAGGACAGGAGAGAGAAAGGGAGGGAAAATCCACAGGAGAGACTAGCGAGCAGGGGTGGGCAAGAAGAAAATTATTCCCACACATGTATTCCTACAACTTACACTCTACTCTTGAAAAAAAAAAAAAAAATAAAGAGTTGGGTTGATCTTAGGTGTCATCAACATTCACAGTGAGGCCTCACTGAACGACAATACTCCGCTTTCTGGGGATCGTCGACCCAACCCTCCCATGCGGATCCCATGCTTATCCCGTTCCGGCTCTGTTCTCCGTACCTTACGGCTCAGCATACCCGGGGGAGATGGGGGGGCGGAGGATAGAGGCGTCCCTCCAAAGGATGGTGCATGAGATGTCCCCATGGGCGTGGGAGGAGAAGACCCACGAGGTGGTGACATCGCTTGTGAAAGTCCCATTTAGGCCAGCCAGAAGGGACGGGGGAGAGGGTGGGAAGGGAGGGCCATCCCGAACCTCGTCCAGGCTGTTACGCACGGAAAAGGGTTCCCCGCAGTTACGAACGAAGGAAATGGGGGCGTGGATAGTTCCCGCCATTTCCCCGCGACAGTTATAGTGTGTGAATAAATGAGAAATGGTGTATTTATGTTTCCCAGTGTGCTCCCCTTTGTATTTACCATACCATGGCTCCAGCTGCTGACAGGCGGAAGACAACCACAGGAACACCCTGACATCCCTCTCCACGGACACCAGAGGCTCAGACGGTTCGCGCTTACGTAGGATAGGTTTTGGAACCGCAATCATGAATAAAGGATTACTCAAATCACATAATGTGAAAGGCTTTAACACCAGGGATACGCAGACTCTAGCTATGACGGACTACAAAAAAAAACAGGACCCTGACATCTCTCTTACAGGAAACACACTTTTCTAAATCTAGTTCACCAAAATTTAGATTATAGGTTTAAGAACTGGTTCTCAGCCTCAGCCACGAAAATAAAAAAAAGAGAGGGGTAGCCATCTATTATGCATACCGTTGCCCTGTGCGATTTTTTAGTTTGTTTAAGACCATTTAAAAGAGATACAAATGGCGCGATTTCTCATTGTAAAGCGGTTGAAATAAGAGGTCAACCAATCACCTGGCAAAGCGTTTATACGAGCGAAAGGCAAGGAACTTTTCTGGAGAGATTTTTCGCTGTTACCCAGAGGTTAGCCAGGGATTGGTAATACTGGGGGGCGACCTTTCAACCAAACAACTAGATCCTATACTAGCTAGATGCACCCCGGGAGGAAAAAAAATAGCTCTAGGATAGACAAACGTGGAATAAGGGCTGGCACCAATAATCACTAGATATTTGGCGAGAACAACACCCGACACGATAAAGGTTTACCTACTACTCCCACCCCATGACCGATATAGTCGGATAGACTACATGTTTGTATCCAGTAAGAATGGTTCCACAGATCTCCACTCGGGCATTCCACGATATTTCGTGGTCAGATCATGCACGATTGAGGCGTTGCGGTGCACTGATGTTTTATTCTAGACAGACCAGGAGCGAACTGGGAAGCTCAATGAAGTTTTACTAAAATCCCCGCAATTGCACCAAATGTGGGGAAAAATCAGGGAATATTTTCAGGAGAATTAGGAAGTGGACTTCGCAGGCTAACCTTAGGGAGGCCCATAAGGCGACTCTGAGAGGAGAGTGTCAGCAGGATTGCAAGCAGGCGAAGATAAGAGGGAGAGGACAAAAAAATCAATCAGTTGCAAGCAGAATTGGGTCCCTCTCAACTCGACATAAAAAGAATAAAGACGCAATGACCCTAAGGAGTTGCTGAGCACACTAAAACCAAATGAATATTTGTTGACCATACCGCGCTGAAAAAGAGCTGACATGGATAAGCGGAAATATTTTGAGAAAGCGAACAGGCCAGATCCCTACTTGCCACAAACTAAGAGACAAAAACCAAGTCTCCCAAATTCGAGACCATTCAACAAACAAGGGGATCGTACCTCTGACCCTAAAAAATAGTCAAATGAATTTAAAAAATATTCGAGACCCTTACGATTGGGTCGAAGGTGGCACACACGCCAACCACAAAAGCACGGCTAAAGAGTTCTTGGCTGAGGCACAGCGTGCCTACAGTAACCAGAGAGGAGAGGGACGACACTACAGGCAGAATTTACTACGAGACTCCTGGGGGTATGAAGTCATTGAAAGCAGCCAAAGCCCCGCGCCCGATGGCTTTCCCATCTCTATTATAAAAATTTCGTAAAATCTTAGCTCCTCATTTACTAAAACTTTGTAATTCCTTCTTTGGATGGTGCCCCCATCCCGAGCCTCGAGCTCCAGGCGTCTACTCAGTAAATCCACAAACAAGGAAAAGACCCAGCGGACTGTTAAAAAGCTACAGGCCCATCTGTTAATAAACTCCCGAACAAAAATTTTCCCAAACTGTTAGCCTAACCGCCCTTAAACCAGGTGTTGCCAAGTTGGTCCATCCTGATCAAGTGGGGTTCATATGTGGTCGACAAGCAGCTGATAACACCAGACGGATATTGACTTAATTGATCTGGCGCAGAAAAAAACGTATCCGTCTATGGTGCTTAGTTTAGATGCTCTGAAAGCGTTCGACAGAATTGACTGGCCCTACTTGAGGGAGACGTGGGGGCGTTCGGGTTGGGAGGGAGAATGATAGAGGCAATTCTCGCTCTGTATCAGGGACCGACGGCGAAGGTCAGACAACCAGGGCGTCCCTGGAAGAATTCCAGATAAAGAGCGCACCAGACAGGGTCTGTCCTCTGTCACCCCTCCTTTTGCGGTTTTATTGAACCTCTAGCGGCCGCACATCCATCTCCAGTCCAAATATAAACAGGACATCCAAATCAGTGACTAGCTACATAAGGGGCCCTGTATGACTGATGACGGATACTCACACTATTCACAGCCCGCACCTCTTGCCGAACGTTTTCCAGTATGAGGGAATTTAATACAATATCGGGGTTTTAAAATTAACCAGGCAAAATCAGAAGCCCTAATATCAATTACCTAAAGTCACGGAGGAAATTGATCACGGTAAATTTGAATCCATGGCAAACCTCCTGCAATAAAATATTAGGAATAATATCACAAAACAATCAGACACCCTTATAAATGTAATACCCCAGATTAATTCGGACACTGAGATGATCTCCGGAGAAATGGGCCAAGGGTACAACATATCCTGGAGTTGGCAGGATCAATCTACTAAAATGAATCCATTCCAGAATTGTTGTACCTATTTCAGACTCTTACCCCCCCCGGCCCATAAGCAGGGAAGAGATCCTTAGGTTAGCTGTCCGCAATGTGTGGAAATTTATAGGGGTATAAACACCCCCGAGTCAAAACTATAGTATACATTAGGCCCATACAAAAGGAGGGCTATGCAGTACCTTGCCTGTGTCAGTACTTATAGAGCGGCCCAATTTAACCTCAAATATCCAGTGGGCACACATCCCCTAGGCCCCAGAGGCGATGGTGTTTTGTAGCAATGGAATACGGCTGCTGTGCCCCGCCCCCGGTGGATTGCACGGATGATCCCTGATCTGCCTCCCAAATTAAAGTCCGAAGGACTTCACAAACCCGCTCCCGCAAGTTGTCAGCTCTTTGCAGTATGGGACAAAAGCAAATATAAACACGTTTTGATGAGACAACACTCCTTGATGACCCAATGTGGGAAACCCTGATTTCGCTCCGGGACTGCAGAGGAAAGATTTATTATATGGACACAGAAGGGTATACTCGCCTTCGAACCCCTGGAGGGTAGGATATCTATCAAACCGTTTGAGCAATTAAGTCTGAAAAATCGATGCCAAATTCAGAATTCTTTAGATACCTCCAGCTAAGAGTCTTCTAATTAAATTTCCCATTCGCGACTAAACGCACCTAATTTTGAACAGAGCTGTCTACTGGAAAAGACCAAGGAACTTATATCTACAAGTATAAAGCGGTAGTCTGTCGACTCCTGACGCTTGACGTGACGTTAAAATATAGGAACGATGGAAAGAGATTAGGAGGACATATTAGAGGACAAAGACTCTGATAAATCAGCCTGGCGGCAGCTAAGAGCTCAATTTGCACGACATTAAAGGAGAACGCGTATAAAGTCCGATGAGGGTGGTATCTGACTCCAACACGATGTGCAAAGTTGTTGTAAAGGTACCCCCCATTGTGCCAAAACAATGTGGGGGAGCAGGACAGACTTGCTACACATGCTGTGGGGCTGCACCAAAGTACTCCCAATCTGGGAGGGAGATCAGATGTGCTTCAGAGAATTCCGACTGCACGATCATTTGGAGCCCTGGTTGTTTCTGCTGGCCAGATGCACTCCGGGGCTAAACAGGTCGGAGCACAAATAATGCACATTTGCAACTGCTCTGAGGTGCGAACTCGCAGCATTGTGGAAGCAACCGGATCTACCAAATATCCCAAAACAGAAATAATTTGGACAGTTTGCGGATGGAACAGGTAACGAGTCTAGTAAAGACACCGGCACAAATTTTCTCAAAGTATGCACCATGCTAGACCTGAACGATATCCCAGGGGTCAATGCTCCACATAACTGCTTTAAATAGATGTGGGCGCGTTCCCTGGATGAAGTGTAGAGGACAGAGGGACATAGACCTTGCAAAGTAAGGGGATAACTAATTAGGTAGAGAAAAGATAAGCAAGGGTCAAGATACATCAGAAGGAGATCAGAAGCCACACGACGACTGCAGTTTATGTGAGTCTTTGGACAAAAAGTCTACAAAACCCAAGAAGCCCAGACTTCAGCGAGAACGTAGCCTCTATGATGCGTCCAGCGGAGTTCTGAAACAGTTCTGTGGCAACCCCCCCCCCCCCCCACCTCCCTCCCTCCTCCCTGGTGTAGTATGTCGGTAGTCTTGGTTGGTCTGTGGTATACCCCAGTCTGTCTTTTGTGAGTCTATGTACAAAATGAGTTGTTGTGGATACCTCTGTATAAGACAGGTTGGAAGAGGAATGTGATATTGACCATGCACTCAAAAAAAAAATTTTGGTTGAAAAAAAAAAAACTTTAAAAAAAAGAAAAAGAAAAAAAAAGCTGTGTAGTGGGACTGTGCCCCTTGGCCCTGTGGCATCAGTCTCGGAGCTAAAGCCACTGCTGCTCATTAGGGGGGCACGCCATTCAACGCTTCCTAGGAAGGCGACAGAAGAAAGATGGCGACAGGCGTGCATCTCAGGAATACGGTTCGTTTTGAGATCGATGCAGAGGAAAGAGATCGTATTGGATTGAAGTTCATCGTCGAGGAGGTGCTGCGGAAAGCCGGTGTGGTCGCAGAAAAGGTGTTCTGCCTACAGGATTTCGCACGGCAGGGCATCTATGATGTGACGCTTCATATGGAAGGAGAATGCCTGAATCTCTATGAGAAGGTTAAAAGGATGGCGGAAGACCCGAATATGCGAGGAATTAAAATGATTCCGAGCTTCCAGATGGACGAGAAAGTGGTGACGGTACACATGTACAACCCGTTCGCACCGAAAGAAGACCTGGTGATGTTCTTGAGGCGATACAGTACAAGTGTTAAAGGTGGAATTGAATTAAAGAACGCCTACAGGATCTACAACAGCAAGAGGAGATTTTGGATTAGGCTTAAACCTGACCCAGATGGAGTGGGGGGTGTGGCTCATCCACCTTCAACTTTCAGTATCGGAGGGAATCAGGGTTTTTTGAGTTATTTCGGGCAACCTACCTACTGCAGGAAGTGCTACCAGTATGGACATACTAAAGAACATTGTGAAAAAACTGGGGTGGTTTGCAGGAACTGTGGGAAAGAGGGACATTTTGCTACGGATTGTGACATTCCAAAAAAGTGCGACCTGTGTGGTGAGTTTGGACACTTTGCACGACAATGCTCGAAAAAAAGTTATGCTCAGGTTGCTAAAATTGGGACTGAAATGGAGTGTACACAAGAGTCTGCTAATGTAGAGGGATTTCAGGAGATTACTGTAGTTGAAGAAACTTCAGGAGAAGAAATTGAAGAAACTTTGGCGGGTTCTACAAGCGATATCTATGAGAAAAAAGAGGAAGATCTCTTCCTGGACTCCTTGGCCCAGAAACCGGAGGTGGGGGAGGGGAGGAGACGGGAGCAGTCCATCAGAAAGATGTGGGGGAGGGGGAAATATGGTCATTGAGTGTGGTGGAACCTAGCTGGGCGCAAAGTATGGAGTTTCAAGATGCACAGAGGGTGAGGGAAGGCCCCAAGATGTTTTGGAGGAGGAACTGGAAATAGGAGGAAAAAAAGCTCAAAAGCGTAAAAATTTGTAAGGGATAGAAACAAAGGAAGATAAGGATAGCGAGAGTAAAGTGGAGCCTAGAGAGAAAGGTGTAGAGGGTAAAGTTGGAAAAGTATCAGGGAAAGTAACCCTAAAAGAGAAAATGGAACATTTTGAGGACGCAGTGGGAGATGTTCTATTTTGGGTGGGTATTTTTCGGAAGCAGCATGGGGGGGAATAGTGAGGAACAGATAATAGAAAGATTAGAAAAAATGATGTACCAAAGATAACAGCTGACAAAAGAGCAACATGAAGAACTAAAAAAGGAGCATGTGCAGTGGGTTAAAATAAAAGAGGCTAGGGGAGAGGTGAGGGAGAAGGAGAGTAGCGAGAACAATAGCTCATCCTCACAAAAAAAACAGATAAGCGTGGAGGGAACTAAAATACAGAGAAGTGTAAGCGGAGTAAGTGGGAGCGAAAGTGAAGAAAAGGCAGGCCAGAAAGGGATTGCACAGGCAAAAGAGGCAAATTCAGCGGGAGATATAAAGGGAAGGAGCACCCAGGGAAAAGATGAAGTAGGGCTCACAAAGGAAGAGGTTTTGCATAGGGTGGAAATTGGGCGGAAATATTGGGACGTGAAAGCTGTAAGGGACGCGTGTGAAACTAATGTGAGGAATGGATTCCAGTTAGAGAAAAGTAAGAGAGGTTTGGAACGTATGGAGGAAGATTTAAAAAAAGATGATCACAGTACTAGAGAGAGTAGAGAGGCGTTGAGTTTTAAGGTTTGGGTTGTAAGAATGAGATAAAAGAATCTTGAAGTAATTTTTTTTCTTGTTTTGCCTTTGTATTGGTTTTTTTCTCTCTCAGCAATATAAGAAATGTATTGTGATGTGTTCTGTTTATTACTTTCTGTAAAGTGATACTTACTGATTGTTAATAATGTCAACGTTAATAAAAATTAAAAAAAAAAAATCTGTGAGTGTTTTCTTTGGGTTTGCATCTGATTCCCATGTTGTGCTTAAAAGTTGTGTTAACAGTGAGCATTAGCTCATGTAAAAATGGATTTCAGGCAAAAGGTGACATGGTGTGCTTATTTGCAAGTCATTTCCCACCGTTGTTTGTTGCAGTGGAAGCACTGTATGCTAGGTAATAATGGTGATATTGTAGATGGGGTTGCAGACATGTGAATGTACTCACAAGTGATATTTTTTTCATTGTATAATATGTATATCTTATAATAATATATATAATATATATATATATATAATTGCTCTTTGACATACACTGACTGTATAATATATATATATATATATTATATATATATATATATATATCTATATTATATATATATATATATATATATATATATAATATACAGTCAGTGTATGTCAAGAGCAATGTTTCCCAGGTAAAGTATATACAAAGAGAAAAAATAGTTCCGATTATTTGCAGCTAAACAGGGATGAAAGGTCAAAGAGAGGAGGAGGGGTGTTATTTTATATTGCAGACACCTTCCAATTTACACTGTTAAATTGCCTCCCAAGCCCACCCTCTTTTGAAATTCTAGTTGGCAAAATCTGCCTCCCCTTTTCTAAGCCCATCTTGCTTGCTGGCATCTATCGCCCCCCTAAAGCCCCTCTACAATCCCTGACTGATATCACCAAGTTTCTTGGCTCCCTTTCCTCTCTGAATGAGAAGAGTGAGCTGCTAGTTCTTGGGGATTTCAACTTCAATTGGCTTGACCCTAAAAAAACACAAAATCCAGATACAACTCAAGTCACTTAACCTATCGAAACTCATTTCCCAACCCACACGGATAAACCTGAAATCGCAAAACCATTCCTTGCTAGACTGGATTCGCTCCTCAAACCTCAGCAGAATCCAATCCTCTGGCATCCTTCCTGATATTTTCAGTGACCATGCAATAGTGTACGGTGTAAGGAAAATTAAACCGCCCCATTCAAGCCCTAAAGTTCTCAACACTAGAACATTTTGAAACTTTAACCCACAACAGTTTCTGGATGACCTTACCAACTGCCCATGGCACAGAATCGATTTAATTCCCGACCCTGATTCTGAGCTCGACTATTTCCAATCCGAGTTCCTAAAACTCTGCGATACCCATGCTCCACTACGCAAAATAAGGGTACGGGGGGCCCACCTTCCATGGGTTACAACTGACCTTATAGCACTCTACCAGTTCAGGGATACCTTGTGGAAAAGCTATAAAATAACTGGCACTACCAAGAATCTCAATCACTACTAATGCCTGCGGAACATGTGCACAAGGCAAACAAGGCACGCAAAAGCACAATATTACTCTGACAATCTCCACCATAATACATCAAACCCAGGTAACTTCTGGAAGGTTATCAACAATATATTCCAGCCTTCTAACCATCAACAACCAAGTAATATCACTAAGGGGGATATTACTCTGGCAAACCCCACTGACATTGCAAATGCATTCAATGATTACTTTGTAGGGTGTGTCACTAACTTATTAGCAAAACGCAGCCCAAACCACAAACCTGAATCTCATCCTGGGAGTACCCACATAGCCCCACCCCTTCCCAACACTGCCCACAACTTTCAATTTGACACAGTATCCGAAGAGGAGATTACACAAGCGCTCCTCAAATTAAAACTAAGTAGCCAATGTGGACCTGACTTACTACAATCTAGGTTCCCACGACTTGGTGCCCCAGCAATTGCCAAACCAATTGCTTCCATAGTCAACTCTATCCTGTCTGCAGGCCATATCCCTAAGACCTGGAAAACTGCCTGAGTTGTCCCAATCTTCAAAAGTGGGGACAAAAACACTGTCTCAGACTACAGGCCAATCTCACTTCTCCCAATTCTATCCAATGTCATGGAAAAATGTGTCCACTCCCAATTAAGCGATTACTATACCAAGACAAATTTCCCTAGCCAATTCCAATCTGGCTTGCGCCCCAAACACTACACCGTAACTACCCTGCTAAAAGTTTGCAAAGAAATCCAGAGTGGAATGGAACGGGGACAACTCACTGGTGCAGTATTCCTAGATTTTGCAAAGGCTTTTGATACTGTTGATCATGCTATCCTGCTTAACAAACTCCAGAGCTCTGGAAAAGGGAAGCATGCTTTAAACTGGTTTCAGTCCTACCTATCAGGTAGATCCCAACATGTGTCCATGTAACTCCAACCCCCTGGATATCACCTGTGGTGTCCCGCAAGGCTCTGTTCTGGGGCCCCTACTCTTCTCAGTGTTCATCATTGATCTTCACACAGCTTGTAAGGAAGCCTCAATACACATGTATGCAGATGACACAATCCTATATGCACACAGCCATAGCCTCTCTGACCTTCAACACATATTTCAGTCTGACTTTTTGAGACTAGAAAACTGGATTTCCCACAACAAACTGTTTTTAAACACTGACAAGACTGTAACAATGGTATTTGGGACCAAGACTAAATTTTTAAAGCTTCCAGCGACTGAGCTCCAGATTAGAACCAACACTAACACCACCCTAACCCCTGTCACTAGTTTTAAATACCTGGGCATATGGTTTGACTCCCACTTAACATTCGGGGTGCACATTGATACCCTGACAACCAAGACCTATGCCAAACTAGGGGTACTTTACAGGAACAAATCCTCCCTAAGTCTCCTGGTCAGAAAGCGTATCGCACAGCAGATGCTAATGCCAATTATTGACTATGAAGACATAGTATATGGCTCGGCACCTCAAACCTACCTTAGCAAACTTGACACCCTCTACAACTCAATTTGTCGTTTTGTTCTCCAATGCAACTACAACACACATCACTGAGAAATGCTCAAAGAACTAGATTGGTCATCACTCGAGTCTAGGCACAAAGTTCACCTTTCCTGTCTTGCCTTTAAATTCTTTATGGGCAAGCTACCCAGCTATCTGACCAAGCTCCTCACCCCTACCACATGCAGCACTTATCATCTGAGATCAGACTCCAAAAGACTGTTCATGGTCCCAAGGCTCAACAAAGTATCCGGCCGTTCCCCCTTCCCTTACCGTGCACCCCAAAACTGGAACAACCTACCGGAGACTCTCACATCCACCACCAGTTTAAGTTTTTTCAAATCTAAGGCTGTCTCACATTTTAATCTGGTCTATAACTGTTTCATACTGTACGCCCATAATATATATTTTCTTTAACTGTGCATGCAATGTCTTGCATATAATGTATACCCTGTTCATTTATGTAACTGTATTTGTAACCATGTATTATTTGTCTTAACTCTGTGCCCAGGACATACTTGAAAACGAGAGTTAACTCTCAATGAATTACTTCCTGGTAAAATATTTCATAAATAAATAATTAATAAGCTATGTGATTCCACTCACATGCTGTGAGAGGTATTCAAGCTTTTTAGCACACAGTTGTAGGTGTGCAGGTTGTACGGCTTCTATTCATCTGGAACCCCCCTATTATGAGAACAAAAAAAAGAACATAGACACAGTAAAATATTTTTTTTTTATAAAGGTTAACATTTATATTGAAGTGACGAAGATACACTCACATATTGATCACATCAAATACGCATATACTGTAGACCACAAAATCGGATCAGAAGTAGAATGCTGTGTCTCTCCTCTCAGAAAGTGCTGACACCATGCTCCATCACTTACTCCCGTGATATCCCTTCTGGATTGTTGTATCACTGCGGGGTTGTGGTAGGTCTTCTCTGGTGCTAGCCAATTTGGTAGTCCACAGTCTACATAACCCAAATGCTATATGCGTTTCACTTTGCGAGCTTCGTCAGGGAAAAATAAAAATAATCAGAGGTCTACATCCTTAAATACGTTCATTTTGATAACTTCACAATGTAACAATAAAAGTCCATAAATGTCAATTATAAAAGCATAAATGAAACACTAGCCAGAAATATCTGTCCTAAACCAATTTATATAAAAAATATATAGAAATTAAACTGCAAAAAAAAAGAGAAACATAGTTAATAAAATAAATAAGCAAAATAAAATTAGACATAAAAATCATATAAAATTGGAATTAATTACAAAAAACAAATTTCCCATTAAAAGAGGAAAGTATCGAGAGCGCATGCGCGACGGTGGAGAGAATGGAGTCCTGATCACAGAGCTATTGTTGCCCGCTTTCATCACTACCGCACTAAGGAAGAGGTGTGCAGGATTGCAAGGGAAGCAAGGTCTCTGGAGTTTGAAGGAATCAGACTTCAGGTTTACCAGGACCTTGCCCCAGCTACCCTCTTCAAAAGAAAAGCACTGGCCCATGTTACAAAGACACTCAGGGATAACAACATTAAATATCGTTGGTTGTTCCCCTGTGCTTTGCTCTCTATTAAAAACGGGGTTGCACACACCCTTCGGAGACCGGAGGACGGGGAGAGCTTTCTGACCAAACTTGGTGTCACTGGTTCACCTCAGAGCCCCTCTCACTCCCCATCAACCAACTTAAAAACACCCGCCCCCATCGGGAACAAAGCAACCCGTCCCAAGAATGGATCAAAAAACAGTGATACCACCGAAATCCCAAACACCTTCCCGTGCAGCAGTGCCCTTTTGGAAACCTTCCCACACCCAAGGCGACTGAAACCTAATACCCATGCACCATCAGGCAGGAGAACGACCTACCACAGCTGTTGGAGAATGATGAGTTCCTGGAGCAGCTCCATCCACAACTTTGAAGCGGCAGCCATCTTCCCCAGGTCCTTCCACGAGGTGAGCGGGAGACAGAATGACTTTCCCGCGCCACAGACCTGACGTCACTGCCAGACACCTCCCTCTCGCGAGATCTCGGACACTTCCTGGAGATCTCATACTTCCAAGATGGCCGTCCCCCGTTCAGGAGCCCAAACCCTGGAGACTTCAGCACCTGTGTATTACTTAATGTGGAGAGGCGATATGACATATGGCCTTCTCCGCTTAAGGGTATATACAGATGATGTTCCCTTTTACAGTTTGAGTGACATTAGACTTCCAAAAATAAACATACCACAAATACATATGTTACCAAAAACAATAAGATTATAAGTGAATACAGTATATATATGTGATATAAACTTGGTGAGATATGGTTGGTATATGTGTTGTGCCATATATAGGCTGTATGTATGTGTATGTATGTATATGTGTGTATGTGTATATGTGTATAAATGTATATGTGTGTGTATGTATGTATGTGTGTGTATGTGTGTATATATATATATATATATGTACATGTGTGTTGTATATGTGCTTTATGTGTATATATGTAGTGCATACACTTTATGAACACTTGTATTCTGCTGTATTGTGTACACGGTATATATATGTAATAGATATGTAGTGGATATATGTATGGATACGAGGTGTAGCTATATATGTATATATGTGTATGAGTGTAGGTATATGTATTATACTATACGGTACTGCATTATGCTATATTATATCGAACTGTTATATGCTATAAGTGGATATATGTGTATGTATGTATATATATATATATATATATATATATATATATATATATATATATATTCTTTGGGAGGCAGTTAAGGGGCATTTTGATCAACATCACAGCTAAACGAAAACGAGAGAGAGATTCCAAAATTAA
Source organism: Ascaphus truei (assembly GCA_036426205.1). NCBI lineage: Eukaryota > Metazoa > Chordata > Amphibia > Anura > Ascaphidae > Ascaphus > Ascaphus truei. The sequence continues at coordinate 13,767 of WSYH01005695.1, read as the reverse complement.
TTTGCTCCAATCCAAACTACATTTCTTATCTTAAAACCACAAATCTTAATCCTGATCACAAACAAACACAGGATTTAAAAGAACAAAAAATTGAATGAACCGCTATTGACTTCCAGAGAGATAACTCCTGAGTTGGTCCAAGAGGAAATTCTACGAAAAAGCTAACAGGCCGGATACGATGCTGGCTCGAGCTTTAAAAGATAGGCAATCTAAGTTTAACATCCAAGCTATACGCTTAAAAACGGGTATACAAACAGCTTAATCCCAAAAAAGATAGTAGAAGAATTTGGTTCATTTTATAGTTCCCTATATGACGGTAAGAAAGTGGCACATAATAACAACAACGAGCAGAGCTCTAACAGATTTTTGACCAGCTCAAAGATAGGGAGATTGACAGAGCAAGACAAGGAGGTCCTGGGGCGCCAACTTCACATTAGAAGAATGTCACAGGCCATCAAAAACTTAAACCATCAAAGGCACCACGGTCCAGATGGTTTCTCGGGGCTATACTATAAGAAGTTCTCAAATTCACTTGCCCACGGCTGCTCCACATTGTTCAACGCTATATTAGCAGGAAGCCCCGATCCCCGAGGATATGCTTGCGGGGCGTCTAATCTCTAATACATAAAACCTGGCAAGGATCCGCTGAATTGTAAAAGCTATGGCCAATTTTCTAATTAATACCGATATAAAAATATATGCAAAATTGTTGGCCAACAGATTAAGTCTAACTACCCCAGATATTCATCCAGATCAGGCGGCTTCATCAAAGGAGGCAGGCAGCGGATAACACCCCGGCGATTTATTGATCTGCTAGAATTGAGCAAATAAAAATAATACAAAACCATGTTTTAAGTTGGACGCGGGAAAAGCCTTTGATAGGATTGACTGGCCTATCTAAAAGAGACGCTAGCGGCATTGGCTTCGGGGCATCGGGGAGTGAAGCGATATGTCACTATACTCCAGGCCCATCTGTCCAGGGTTATACTCAGGGCTTCCCCTCACTCCATTCAAATCCAAAGTGGACACGACAGGGGTGCCCGCTATCTCCCCTCCTGTTTGCCCTATGTATTGAACCAATGGCAGCACGCATTCGAGGACAATCCGGATAATCTCAGGGTTAAAACGCATACACTCAATCCCATAAAGCGGCCCTGTATGCAGACGATTATCCTATTAATCATCTCAAAACCCCTCACCTCATTACCACTCTATTTGAACTACTAGACAAATTCTCCAAAGTCTCTGGGTTCAAAATAAACAATCCAAAGTTCTGAAGCTCTAAAATATAAATCTCCCTAGACATACAGAGAAACTACTGAAACTAAATTTCAAAATTCAATTGGCAACAAATGAAGTCTATAAATACCTAGGGATTCATATCACCAAAGATGCAAAAAGATCTACAATGCAAATTATCCCACAACTAATTCGGACATTAAAACAAGACCTAATCAGATGGTCTTCCAAGAAGATTTCTTGGATAGGTAGATGACATAGCGTTTTAAAATGAATTTACTTCCCCGTATCCATACCTCTTCAGACACTTACCAGTGCCACTCAAACTGAAGGATATACTCTCACTTCTAGCAAATATATAACTTGTTGGAACGGGAAGAAACCGAGAGTAAATAAATTAAATATGCAAAGGACCTACCTTAGCTGTGGCTAGCGGTACTGTGCCTGTATCATATTATTAAGCGGCTCCATTAGTCATATTATACAATGGCACTCAGACCTACATTGAAGAGATGGGTGGAATTGGAAAGTGCTGCATGTCCCCATTAGAGCTCAGCAGCCTGATTTGGTTACCTAAATTAGCGAGAATACCCTACCTTGCCGCTCACCTCAATGATCACCTCTCTATCGGTGGGAAGCACAAGAATCAAAACTCTCTCACTCAAGATAATCTTTAATGTCCCCCATATGGAACAACACGAGTTTTGCACCTGGCCTAATTGGAACAATAGGTTCATCTGGAGATTAAAAGGATATAGTAGGACTCAAAGATATAGAAGGATTACAATCTAAAAATCAAAACATTCGACCATATCAGACTAGAAAAAGTATTCCCCACACAGAATTTTATAAATACCTCCAGATTAGAGCATTTCTATAAACAAATCCGCCCCATACCCTCCCTTGAACAAACTTCGAAAAGCTCTGCCGGAGATAGAATCGACACGAAGGGACTTATATCTACGATCTCGGAGAGGTGTGTCGAGTCTGCACTTCCAAAACAGCAAGAACCCTCAATTCCAAAACCAATGGGAGTTGACCTAGGGGAACCCTAGAAGAAGAAGATTGGGACTCCATATTCTTAACGTACGCTAAAAAGTTCCATATGCACAACCACTGACGGAAGAACGCATATAAAGCCCTCAATGAGGTGGTACCTCACCCCACTCAAATTAATCTAAGTTCAATTCCAGGGTTCCTCCCATTGTGCCCCAAACACCATGTGGAGGAAACAGTGACCTGGTACATATGCTGTTGGTCAGCCCGCCGGAATCTCCACTAGTTTGGGAACAAATCAGGAATTGGATCCAGGAGGGATTTGAACCTCTACTATTCCCCGACCCATGGCTGTTTCTCTTAAACAGGACCCTTAAACAGGACCTGTCAAAAACCGCATAATAAACTCCATTGCACATTCGCAATAGCAACGCCGGTGTGAGATTGCAGCTTATGGAGAACGCACCGCGAAATCAATTACCCAAGAGATTCGGAAGCCGTATTTGGTTTATATGCCAATGAGAAAAGCTAACAAGTTTAGTTTAATGTATGGGACAATTCTAAAAGCTCTGGGAACTCGTGGTAGCACAGACAGACATTCCGGTTTTGGTTTTAGAGCGTGGACACAATCGGATATGATAGTTTATAAATGCGTTCTCCTACAGAGAGGTCGAAGAACCGTACCCACCAACAAATACCGCACACACCATGAGGTGCTCATATATAACCGCATCAAGAATGTAACAGTTGTAGCAGTAAAGACATCTCAACACTATCAGAAACCCACACCACCATTCCCTCCATCGTCCCATCCTATCTACACCCCTTACCTCATCCCCCTCCCCCTTCTTTTTTTTTTTTATTATTATTATGTATATTTATTACTAGTATTATTATCCCCCGGACCTCACAATAAGAGTGACTATCTCCCGCACGGTTAAGTAGGGCTCGAAAAACTGGTGTGGGGTAAGTTATGCGTAAATTAATGTTGTACTATATGCTAAGTTTGAAAATATGTTTAATTGAACGTCCTTCTTTATGTATAAAAAGCATTATTCATCAATAAAATTCAAGTTTAAAAAAAAAAAAAAAAAAAAAAATGAAGGGTATATAAGATATCTGTTTTCTAGATTCCAGATAGACTGCTCCTACCAAAAGCAGCAGCAAAAAAGCGTGAAGCAGCATTGGAGGAGACTGAGTAACACTGAGTCTAACGTACACTCAGTGGGGAGTCGGCGTCAGGTCTGGAGACAGCGGGCACTGAGATATTTAACGGGAGTTAGGGGTTTGCGCTCAGGCTAACTTATCCACCAATACTGATCATATAAACTTTAAAGAATTTAAAAAGTTGTAATTTTTAGCTTGAATATATTTTAGATATAACAAATCAAGACAACACAATTTGAAAAATATTAAAAATAAAATAAAGGGGAACATGGAAACTGCTTTAATAAAAAAACTGAAGTCTCGTAAAGTCCAGAAAAATTACTAGGAATATTACCACTAATGTATTGTCTTCATCCTCCACTCCCCATATATGTCTATTATTATTATTGAACTATTTATTGTACTGTTATTATTATTATTATTAGTATTATTTATGTACTGGTAACAGGGGATGTGGGATTATCCCTTTCAAGTAATGGGCCTATAATCCAGCAGTGTGTGGTTAAAACTGCTGTTAGTAAATTAAAAACCAACACCTGCTGATTAGATTGCTTACAAGGGCCTGTTTTTAATGAGACAGGAAGTGACTCCTCTAGCTCCACGTGTGGGCCTTGTTGAGACTGAACTTTGGCGGACAGAGCAGGAGTCTTGAGTCTCAAAGGGGAGACTGACCAAGAGAACACAGATCTCTGGAATGCTAACCATGTCTTGAGCTCGCCAGGACACAGCCAAGCTGTTGTCCAAGACACAGGGGAAACATTTCTAAACCCGAATGCGACAAACTCTGAAGAAAGGTAGCCACCAGGGACAGAGAAGATGTTCACTCCAAACTACCAAGGAACAGATAAGGATTTTATTACAAGACTTTTATATCTGGTCAATTTAATGCTATGTGTGTTGGGCTGGGAGACATGCCTTGCAACTAAAGGGAGTTTTCTGAATTGCACAGTATTTCCATAGACCACTCCCAATGTTGATAGAAGCTGTGTTTCCCCCTTGTTGGATGGTTTCCTGATGTTAAGGGAAAAGGCACAATAAAGCTCGTTATAATTTCACCTTATACAAGTCTCCAAATTGTGTACCTCTGTAAACGTCCGTCTAAATTATGGTGTCCGAAGGGGACGAGGAGGTTGTCTTTGAAGTTAAAAGGACCGGAGAGTTTTTATGTGAAGTTTTTTTTTAGCTTTTTGCCTACAACAGTACTGAGCAACTTAAAAAAAACAAAAAAAATCTCATGCAGCAGAGATCAGAGTAAAGGGATACTACACACTGAAATTTACAACTGCACTGCATTACAAAACCACCAGATGGACTATTTCACCAAGCCCACGAGGAGAGAGACTGCTGAAGCAGCTAAACCTTATTTGTCATCACAAAGTGTTAATATGGTCATTGTTGAAATAGGGGTTTTGCTTCCAGCCATAGTCATGGTTCAAGAAGTGAGTACCCTTAAAAAGGGATAGGTGTTTGTTGTTTTCAAAAGTTTCAACGGAAGCAGTGAATACAGATGGTGACCCAAGGAGCGGTACTGATTTTTCAAATCAAGGTTGCCAACCGAATAGGGCGCTACCAGCTGTGACTGGAGTATATGCAGAAAAGCTGTGAACATTGATACAAGATGTGCTGAAGCAGCGGAAGTTTAGCAAACAATTGCTGATGAAATGCCCACAGGGCGAAAAATCGGATGCTGAACTGGTAAAAGGTATTCAACGACAGTGCTGAGTGTTGAGGTACCATGCCGGGAGGAGTGAAAAGAAATATTCCTCTTCAAAGACACTCGCTTTTTTTTTTCTGCAAGTAACAAAGTTGGCTTATGTATCTTGGGAACGCAAAACAGACACCCAAAGTGTGGAGTGGGAAGTATAAATACCCACAGATAAGACGGAAATTAATGAACTCAAAAAGCAAGAAAAAACCAACCTTATTGGTTTGAAGCAGAGGAGATTGGACCTAGCACAGTAAATGGGTAAAGCAAAACAGAAGTTTTTACCTAGAACTACACATTAGATACCTATAGAGATTCAACCTAGCAAGGTGAATGGTGTAAAGAACTAGACTTTTTTTAGCTCGCCCCCCCCCCCCCCCCAATTGCACATTTGTATACCTGATGAGAGAAAATGCATGCACAGTACTGCTGATATTGTAGAACTTATCCAAAGAAAGAAAAATTATTAAAGAGTGCCTGTGAGACTACGACCTCTACAAGCAAAATATTGCCACCTGTAGGACTACCACCATTGGGGTTCTAGCAAATACAATGGAAAAGCTGAAATAGCGCCTCCTGGAGGTCAGGAAGAGAAGAAAAAATACACCTGCAAGCCTAAAATGGAGGGACAAGATGCAGCGTTCCTGTAATGAACACCCTACCCCAACCACGTGGAAGAGTGGCCCTTCCAGTCCAATTAAGGTTAAACAATCTCTTCCGGGGAACCCGACCGAGTCACACCACAAAACACCCCAAGAATGGTGGAGGTGCCTGAACTCGGCACACCACAGAAAAGACCCGGCTCCCTTAATGACGACTATGATCAGCAGGGCGGGACAGAGCGGGAGCAGTGGATCACCGGAATATGTAGTCACTATTAAAGTTGCAAGAAAAAGCCGGGGGTGGATCCAGTGACGATGCCTATAAAATTTAATAAAGAAGACCCCAGTATTATTGAGGGTGAGTAATCCAAAAACAACAAGGCGGAAAAAGAAAAGGTTCTTCAAGGTATACATGGAAGGAACAGACAGGTCCGCAGATCCTGTGGAGAAAATAGGGACCCAAGATGGACCCTCAGCCTAGAGAAAATGGAGAATTCGTCCGGCGGATAACCGAAATCTAGAGGGCCCAAGGCAGAAATCGTTGTTTTTGTACCCCAAAAAACAGTGTCTGTCACGGTGCCAACAGTGAGTAACCCTAACCAGTCATCCCAGGGAAGCGGAGCCGGAACCAGTGAGTGACGATCCATTGACCAGCCTTCGCAAGCCGCCCTTGAAAATTGCCAGGCCGGGACTGTAATATACTTCGAGAACAATTGAAAACTTGAGAGAGGAAGATAATGCTGAGTTACAGAAGACGGTGTCGGCAAACAAATGTACTCTGCATCTGAACGAATTGGACGATCTCAAGACTGAGCTATTTTTTTTTAAATTTACAAAGTTTAGATCTACTGTATGCACATATGTTGTCTTGTTTCTTCATTTTTGTTGTTATTCTGCTCTCCCCACAAGACAAAGGAAAATCTTCCTAGGGAAATACAAGGACGTTTTATCTGGGTGTTTGGAGCAAATCCATTTAATATATAATGTTTGAATATTCTTCATTTATAAACACTTTCTATAGTTATAGCACAACATTAATAGGTTATGGTGAGGTAAACAAGTGGACAGAAACCCACCACACTGCACAGTGTACAGCAAATAAAAAGCTGTGTAATGCGGCAGGAAATGCTTACAGGGGTCTATGTTAAAATGGATATGGAAGCAAAAGGTTGAAACATTGTTGCTATTTGCAATGTCATACCCAGTCCCTGGGCTGCAGTGGAAGCAGCTGTATGCCTAAGAAATAAGGGTTGAAAACAGGGTTGAGGGATATTTTTTTGCTTAGTATATAACAAATTAAAGCACTTTATAAAAATATATATTTTTTTTTCAATTTAATTATACAAATAATTATGCATATTACACTTGAAAGAATGAAGGTGTATTTAGTATAAAAGCGCGCCGGGTATTTATTGTATATTTGGGTTCCACTCGTCAGGATAAGACTTGTGAATTTTAGGAGGAGTGGGGGGGTGCGTGAATAATATACTTTGTATACTCTATTAGCATATCTCAAGGTGGCTCTTTTGTGCCTGGTGTCTCTCAAATTTGTTTGAGGGGAAATATTAGCACTTGGGCTCTCTCTGCTTTTTAATTTTTATGTTTTTTTGGAATATGCCACGATGACAAGGGTATATGACCTTATTAAAACTTTGTATGCTCTAATGTAAGTCTAATAATAGCATCCAAAGGACTGTATTAAATATAAAAATGACTAAAATAACAATTAAATGATCATTGTAGAAAGTGTTATTGAATGTAATGCGTTCCAAGATGAAATGAACATGACACCTAATAAATCATCCTAACAAAGAGAAGTTGTTACCCTGCCTTCTGTAATTCAAAGTTCTAATGCTGTATTATGGGTCTGGGTTAGAAATGCCCGTGTGTAATCGGTTGTGATACACTTTTAGATGGAATAGAGCTTTCAAGATAAAATTATAAAATACCAGGCTTCCAAAGATCATACCGGTAGGTGTCTTTTATTGTTACGGCTATATTACTCACCAGTGATAAGATCTAAGGGAGTTTGAGAAGAAACCTTTTTCCCTAGATGCTATGTTGTTTCCCAAATATTAAAAGACAAATTGCCTTTTCTATAGAGAAAATATGCTAAATATATGAAAAACCATGGCAAACAAGGCGTGGTCAGACATTTAAATAAACCCTAGCCACCATATAGTAGGTACAAAATAAAAGTGTACAATAAACATCTACATGTACTATATAAATGACTAGCATTTATTGGTATGAAGATTGGAGAAGGTAGAATCGCCAAAGACCCAAAACATGCACCATCAGCTCACAAGTGGAGGGCTAAAATAGATGTTACCTTCAATCTTACATTACCTATGCTGTAGTTGCTTGTGATTGGAGAGACGCGCGGAGGAAATCTGAGGATAGTGGGTGTTGGGATTCACTAATCTCCCCAGTGAAATCACGTGTCTACAGAGGAGGGAAAGATTTTCCTCGGACGGACCGGACGTGCTATGACGCAACTTCCGGCACACGGGAACTCCACGGCAAGAGATGAGAGACGTTGCTTTTGCAGTGGATTCCAAGGGACGCTTCGTCTATTGCTACAAACAGGGGGCTGCGTTAAGGAGGCTACAAGAGGGATCCATAGATGGTACCGACATAGGCTCTCTATTTTCAGGATCTCAGGTAGAACGGTAGCGGTTGTTCCATTGGAATCCCTTTTCTATACACGCAGTTCACAGTGTTTTTCTCATCTACATAACATTCGTGTTACACCCATGTTTTTGATCCCTGTTGCTACGCAGAAGCCTAACAAATACATAGTACATTGTTCATTTTTTGGAAATCTCTGTTAGAGCCTAGTGAGTAGACGTTACCATGACCATATATAAATTAATAGTTGTATTGTATGTCTTTATTTACATTAGCGCCAAAAAGTGTATGGTGTACTCAGCGCTTCAAAAGAATCAGTACAGGGGACTTTTAATAGTTACAATAAGTGCCAGCAAAATCCGACACTAGGAAAGGAAACCCAGCCCCCGGAAAGTTATAATCTAAGATGTTTTGATGGGAGCAATTACAGTAAGAGAAGCGGTGAGGGAATTAAGTGCTGTGTATGGCAGTTGCTGGGTCACATGGGTGGTAGGAGTGAATGAGTGTGGGCTAGTAACCAATGAGTCAGGAGTTGGGTGCTAACTTTGTGAGGTGAGTTTAAGTTAGTGAGTATTGATCAGAAGGTAACACCATTTACAGGGGAAGAGGATGCAGGGTTGATGGGTGAGTTCAGTGGGTTACAGTCGGTCTGGGTTTAGCTTAGGGGAGATACCAGCAGCGGAAGAGTAGATATAGGGTGTGATAGAGGATTTGTGTGGGGGTGTTTTTTTATTGAGGGGTAAATAAGTTGTTGGGGGAGAGGGCTATATAAATAATGGGCAGTGGGAGTGCGGAAGTTGGAGAGAACAGAGAGTTCCCCCCCGGAGTGAGGAACACGTAACAGAAAAGAAAAAGCAATATGGAGGGCATTGGGCAGTGCAGGTGCAGGGATGAGAGACAGGCAGGTATTGGACGGACGGAAGCGTAAATCATTCAGAGCATTATAGCAAAATTCAAGTTCTCACAGATTGCAGATTGTTTGTTGTGCAGAGTCAATGGTCTTCCTCATCTTCACCTCCAATAATCTCTAAAATTATCTCAACACCTTAAGATGTTACAAACAGCATCTGGGGCTCACAGACCAAAAGAGACTGCCTTATAACTTGAACACATCACTTGTCTAACAATTAAGGGAGGGGGTATGCCTATTTAAGCTAATACCAGTAGATGTTAATTGATTAAAGTCTTCAATGTACATGAAGTAGTCACCCCAGTCATACCAGTTAGATGGTAATTGATTAAAGTTCGTTCAAATCAGTGTGTGAAATACAATGTAGCACCTGTAATGGTAGGGGCTGATATTGTACATTAAAGATTAATCCCAATGGTGGCCCCACCATCAAGATTACGTCATATAGAACAAGTTAACAAGGCTGTTTAAGGTAGCCAAATGGCTTGCCAGTTTGGTTGTAGTTCCTGTACAGAACTGTTTTTTGATTGTGTTAACAGTGTATTGGTTGGGCTTAATGTATGTTGGGCCTGTGATTAAAATTAGTGCGGTCCGGAACACAATGGGGGGGGGAACTTTTTTCTTTTCCCCTGGACTAGCCTTTGTGTGAGGCCAGTGCTGTGTTTTGGAAACAACGTGAAGGTGCAGGTGGGACCCGAGTTCTGGGGTCTGGTTTAGAAGGACTAAGCATGAAGACAACAAAAATTAGGTTTTTTGGTGCACCAGCATAGAGTGGGTCCCAAAAATGGAAATGAATAAAATTAAATCCTTATGGGTCCATGGTTAAAAAACAGCGGTGTAACCCCTCCTAGCGTTTTCGTGCATATAGCACTTTATCAAGGAGGAGTCATGAGTAGCAAAACAGACAACCCTTATATAGACATTCAATTTACCGTTTCACGCCCAAAATGCGGGGCTGCAAGGGAGTTCACGTGTGCGCGAAAACTAACAAATGGAGGCCATTCTTTTCTATTACGCACAATTATTTTTGTTTGAGCACAAATTTTATTAACAATAAACGGCATAGCAATGGGGACGAGTTTGCCCCCTTCAAATGCAAATGATTTAAGGGGTTTGGGGAAGCAAAAGATTTTTACAGTAATACTGTAGCAGCACCAATCACTTTAGAAATAATATATTTTTTAAACGTTCTATTGATGATTAATTTTAATTTGGAAAAAAAAAGGGGTTACTAAACACTTTAAGTACATATTTTTTGAGTATATTAACAATAGCACTTATGATTTAAGATTCACTGCAATTATTAATATACAACAAATACAATTTCTAGACCTTCTGCTTGATAAGATCTGACCAACGGATCCAAACAGTACTTATAGGAAGAAGAAACTCGAGAATTTTGTTTCTAAGAGCCAGCAGCTGCCACCCCGGTTCATTAGTCTTGGAGATAAAGCTAAGGGGGCCGTTCCTTAGACTGAGGAGATTGTTCCATCAAGAGGGATTACATTGCAGTTGAGGAGACTGAAAAAACCGATTCATGAGAGGAGGTTTACAAACCTGAATTATGGCAAATAGCCCTAGACAAGGTATTAAATATCGATAAGAAATCTATTATCGGTCCCAAGGAGTCTGGGATGAAGCGGAATTAAAAAGAGAGGGCGGAAGATGGGTGAGAAATTCAGACAATCCAGACATACCATGTTTATATCACCAGTTAATAAAAAGAACAATCGGGTTAAAATAAATCTTATGTAAGCACTTTGATGAAAACTTTGGTCTAAAAGAGTAAGTGAAGTCAGAGGTCCCAATGTTGCGTTTTTCGCAAAGCAAAAAATACTGGTTATGTCCCTCCAAAGTGACATTTCAAAGGTTCAATGAACAGGCCGTCTTTGTTACCAAGGTCTTTTCGGTGTGGTACATGTAATGCATGTAGATACATGAAGCCATCAAGTTTTCTTGTCCCACCACATCAAACATAAAAAGTATATACAGTTAATAATTTTATTAATTGTAATTCTACTATTTAATATCATTTACTTACTTACATGTGGATGTGAAAAAGATATGTTGTTTTCTGGCAGGACAACAAAGAAACTTAAAAAGAGAATACAGGAACACATTAGGTATTAAGGAAACCTAATCCTGTTCCAGTATTTTGCGAGTGTTAGGGATGTCCCTTTGAAGGTATACCAAATGTTAGCTTCGTGGGAATTGACAGTCAAATTGAAAAAACGAGATGGGACTAATCATTAACATCTGAGATCGCAGGGGGAAGGAAGTAGATTTCACTAATTATGGACTTGAGCCCAGAGGGCATTTAATATGTTGGAATTTGGGACATTCGTTTTAAGATAAATTTGATGTTAACAACGAACTTTCTACACTTACCACCAGTCCTCACTTTCAATCTTCCCATTCTTTACCTTTTCCCTTACCGTTCCCAATCCAAGTTCTCAACCCTTTCCACATTGAGGGAAAAGCTGACCCACATACTCATTTCCTTTTTCCCCATCCAGGCATTCCACAATGTTTCCATATGTCACAATATGTCATTCTTGTAAGGATCTTGGATGTAATCGTAGAAGTTGTCCCTTAGGAGTGTTCGATTTAGGATTTTTACAATATATCTATATAGAATTTATTATTCACAATTCCTAGTCCAGAAATGTCGATTTAGGATTCTTTTAGATTCTTCTTGTCTGCAATATATATTATCACACATGAAGGTATTTCTTAAAATAATAGACCACCAGACTTGGGACCCTTTGCAAAGAAACATTTTTATTCAATGACATTGCATTGTAGAAAAACGAAGGGCTAGGGCGTGATACGACCATACCAATTGTATAATGTAATCAATTATTTAAGTGAGGGGAATGCAAAAAGATGGCGTCGCAAACTGTGAACTGAAAAGTTGAATCAGAAAAGGGAAGCGGAAAACCACAAAAATGGGATGTGCACCCTAACGAATTCACTATCATCACAACCAAACTAATTAAAAATTAACTTTTAATAAAGTAATCTTAAAAACATATCGTACCAAGTAATGGCACATGTGGATTAAAAATATATTGTTAAATCAGACAATTGCATCGTGTCTTAAGTATTAGGTCGTGTGCCGTCCCAGATATCCCACTTAGTTGTGATGGATACAAACATGAAAGAGGTGCTTGCTAAGAGTCAGGGTGTTACAACCCATCCTGGTATGCAACGATGAGGCCAGTAGGAAAAATTCTAATTGTTCACAGATGAGCCTTCCTTGCTCGTTAGACCAGTGCTACGCACTGGCAATAGAGGCGTTTGGTGTATTGCAGTGCAGTGCACTGAATAGTGAAGTGTAACATATACAGTGTCATGATTAACTACAGACACTGCACATACAAAAAACCCCCCCCCCACCAAAAACCAGACTCAGCCGTGCTGGAGGTAAACTAGAAACAAAGATAATTGTGAAGGCACCTCTCATAGAGTGCAAGGAAAGCAGCACACAAATGTGAACAAATAAATAATAAATTAAATGTTCATGTTCATTGCTATATTTCGGGTCTATATGTGTATGGAGTTTTATACTTTACACTTTTTCAAGGTTAGAATAATTGAGGGTGGCATATGAACAATTAACTAATGGAAGTATGTTGTATATACTGATTTTTGTGATTATTTGGATGACAGATTCTTGTAATATATGCTGCTGTGACTTGAGTATCATTTTCTAGCATATTTGCAGCGGCATATAGAGGATTATTATCTTGGAAGATTTCATTCATAGAAGGTAGTCAATCCTGACCCTTAGGTAAAAGTAGAAAAAGTAGTGATAGAAGTAGAGTTAGGATAGACTATCCCCACATTTTTATTGAAGCAATATTTCCCCTATATGGGTCTGCATTTTGCTGTTAGGTTGCTTTCTACTAAGGTTGGTTATTATTATTTATTGAGTATTGCTGATTTCCCTAATATCTGGTAATTTTTTAATTTTCTTATTAGAACTATGAGCCTGTTACGGATAGGTTAATTCCTATCAAAACAAAGCTTATGAAGCCACATTGCATTATTCTATCTTTGCCACACCTAGATCTTTTTGCAAAAACTGCCGTGTTTAGGGTAGGTTAGGTCTTAGAACCGTTTATCATTATTCTTTATTCATGGATTTTACCACATCTGTTGTTTGTCATTAAAGTTTTTTTTTATTTTCGCCTTGGATGTTGTGTCCAGCGACAGAATTGAGTTTGTTTATCTCCTGTTTCCAGTTAGGAAGTTCTCGGAGGCGGTTGGGTGCCCCGTCCTCCATGACGTTAACAGCGTTTCCCCACCGGCCCGAGGGGTCCGCCCCACTCGGGGTTCCCCAGCGGTGTGGGATTGCAATGACCCTTCCTCCCGTCCGCGGCGCCGTGCCCGGCTGGATCTCTGAGGGCGAGCACTCTTTTTGAGCCAGGGTGGCGGCCCACTCTTGTGGTACACCGCACCCACCTGTCACTCCTCCCCTCCGGGCAGCCCATTTGCCTGTCCTACAGGGCTTT
>WSYH01005694.1:0-42715 GCA_036426205.1 Ascaphus truei | reverse complement strand
GCAATATAAAATAACACCCCTCCTCCTCTCTTTGACCTATCTCTCCTGAAAATGGAGTATCCCTGAATGGCGATATTTGCATCAGGGGTTTTAGAGGATAGCCATGTTTCTGTAAGAACGATGGCTTTGGGTTTATGCATAAGGCACCATGCCCTTAGTTCATCCAGTTTGGGCAGCAGGCTCCGGATGTTTATATGGGCGACAGATAGCCCTTTTTGGAATTTAAAGGTGGAATTCTCAGGGGCATGGGACAGAGCTGAAATGGGAGGACCTGGGTTAGTTTCAATATCACCTGCTAGAGAGAGTAATAGTATGAGTAGAAATTTGGGTAGTTGTTTGCAAGTTGTAAATTTGTGGTGTTTTCCATTAGAGTGAGCAGTGGTTGGTGTGCTGGTTTTTAGGGTTCTCCACCAACATTCAGTAGATAGTGCAAGGCTTTTGAGTAGTCCAGGGTGTATGGTGATGTTGGGTGTGGGCCAGGATGGAGGAGTTTGTAGTGGATAGAGGGAGTTACATCTCCATGAGGCCAGGAGAAAGAAAAAAGTTAGAAGACATAGCAGGTTCATGATGCCAGAGGTAGGCAGTGCTGCAAGGAGCTGTTGTGAGCAGAGTGAGTGTGTGCAGACTAAACAGCAGGGGTGGGCCTGTACCTTGTCAAGTGTTTTTCTGCGTTGCAATGCTAGGGTCAATTCAGGGTTTCAGTGTTTTGTGCAGTCAGTTTTGGGAGAGGCTGCAGTGAAAGAAGTTGTAAAGGGGTGGGGGTTAAACTATGCAGGCTAACAAGCATGGGATCATAGTGTGATCTGAATAGCTTAACGTTTGTTGTCTTGAGTAAAAGTGTGTGCAGTAGATCCAGTCCCCAGTCACCTCTAGTCTAACTGTAGTCTAACTGTATCACTTAAAAAGCTCACTTTAAATGCCTCACTGCCTAATGCATATAGATATGTGTGTGTGTTCTCCCTGCTTGGCTTTAGTGAGTGAGTGAGTGTGTATATGAAACAGCACTCAAATTTCATCAAAGCAAAAAGTGTATTGACAAAACACATCAGCACAAAGATAACCAACGTTTCAGTCCTCTAAGGACCTTCCTCAGGGTGGTGCTGAGGGGTACTGATGTCCAGAAGACCTATATAACCATAAACACCCTGTGTCACTAATTGGGGATCCGCCAATTACCCAACCAGAGGAGTCCACAGCTCATTCTCCAGCCCTGACAGGCGGCGGCCATCTTGGATTTTCAGAGCAAGTGAAGATACAGCAAGAGCAGCCCTCTGTGTGAGTCTGCAATGCATCAGCGCCCTCTGGTGGCCTAGCAGTGTTTCTGACAACAACCTTGTAGCTAGGCAACGTAATTTAAGTATGACTGCGCATGCGTGGGGTTCCGTTTCACTGAGGGAAGGATTCCCCTGCCAGTGCAGAGAGATAAGTCTGACGTCAGTGCGCGAACTCCCTGCGGAAATAAAACATAAGTGAGGAAACACATAGTGACAATGACACACAAGGATAATTAAAAGCAATGTAAGTCGGAAATGTGGGAGGCTGTATGACACAACCACTGATGCCTGGCAAATAGCAGTATATGATGAATAACCATAATAAAGCCAAAAGATGTATAAAGACACTATGCCTGGATAAATGAATATGAACACCAGACAGATTAACTAAAGGCTGAAAAAACACTAAAATAAGTGCATATAATGTAGGCATACGTGTGCATATAGTGACTTGCACAGGAAGAGACAGTGGCAGACCCGGGTCCTAAACAAAAACATGCTGGAACCCTGTTTTATAAGAAGCAACTGAGCTTAAAATCATCGTTTAATCCACGGGGGCTAAGGTATCCAACTCAAAAATCATTCTCATTTCAAGTTGCAAAAGTTCTTACTCTATGAAGCATGCACCTTGTCCATTGACTCATTTGCTTGGAGTGCCATCTGTTCTGATATAGATATGCAAAGAAGCTAAAGGATGGGGTTTACCATACTGAGTTAAGTTATGGTGAGTAAAAAAAGTGACACAAACCCTCCACAGCAAAGCAAATATGCAAATGTAAATACAACTGTATGCTCATCTGCATGTCTTAGGCAGGTCTGCAACCCCGCCTTTCCCCATTATCACCCAGCATACAGCACTTCCACTGCAGCAAGGGATTCTGGTAAATTACATGCAAATAAGCACACCTTTTTTTGCCTCAAAAAACATTTTTAACATGGTTCCCTATAGGCTTAAGCTTGCTGCATGGTCACAGCTTTGAGCACAGCCAGGGTTAAGGTGCATACCCAGAAAACCCACCCACAGACAGCTTTTTTTTTTTTTTTTCCTCCCGAGAGGGTTGCCCCTCTCGCTCATCGGGTCCCAAACCACTTCAGTGGTTCAGGAGCATGCCTTTGGACTGTCCAACCGAAGTCAGACCCGCCCTCAGAACACAGTTTCCCTGAAGGTTTCAGCCCGAAAGCCTAGGTCTCCAGGGACATTGATGCCTTCCTCCGTTAGGATTCAGGACATCCGTCTCTTCCTCCCTCTGGCCCGAGGCCCGCAAGGGAGTTCGCATCATCTCCCCTCTTTCGAGGGTTGTGCGGGTGCACCCCAGCCCCGAAGGGCTGGTTGTTCGAATGCCATCCCCCCTTAGCCCGAAGGCTCGGGGTTCTGTGGTCCGGGGCCTGGACACCACCTCTCAACGAGCTAGAGGGCCAAATGCTTGCCACAGACCTTTCCTACTGAAGCCCCAGATAGGATGGTACTGCATTTGGTCATAGCTGTGCAGGCCGAGAGGAGCATTCATATCGCCTTGATCTAAGCCAAAGGGCCAAGGCACCCACACACAGCTGTTTCGACCTTAATGGGTCTCATCAGTGTGGGGTTGGTTAACTGGGTATGCAGAGAAGCTAAAGGATGGGGTTTACCATATTGAGTTAAGTTATGGTGCAGTGGAAGTGCTGTGTGCTGGGTGATAATGGTGAAAGGCGGGGTTGCAGTTTTTTGGACTCCTACTGCGGTGTGCTGTCTTTTGTCATGAGGATTTCCCTGGTTACTACATGTCTATATGCTTAATATGGGACAAGCATCTGCCTTCTCACAAACGTGAGTGCAATTCTCCATACCAATGACTATATATATGTGTGTGTGTGTGTGTGTGTGTGTGTGTCTCCTCGCTGCCTGGCTTTATCCTGTATACATGGGTGTGTCTCCCCCCACTCGGTGTATATAATATATGTATCCCTCCTCTCTTTGTGTGTATTTAATATATGTATCTCCACTCTCTCTGTGTGTTTTTAATGACGTCACCCTGCCTTGCACTCAGAGACCTCGAGAGCCAATGAGAGCCAAAGCTCGCCTCGTAGTCAGGCAATGAGAGTGAATGACAGCCAAGGGCCGCCCCGCAGTCATCCAATAGGAGAGCTTGACAGCCAATGACAGCCAATGACAGCGAGCACAGACCCACAGACAAACAATTTTTCAGTTTTATATATAGAAAAAGGGCATTAGCAGACACTTCACAAATTATAAAGGTAATTCAAATACATAATAATAACCTACAGTTGTGTGAAAAAGAAAGTACACCCTCTTTGAAGTCTATTGTTTTACATATCAGGACATAATAACAATCAACTGTTCCTTAGCAGGTCTTAAAATTAGGTAAATACAACCTCAGATGAACAACACAACATATTACACCATGTCATGATTTATTTAACAAAAATAAAGCCAAAATGGAGAAGCCATGTGTGAAAAAACGAACACTGACTATGCACACATAATAAAAGCAAAGTTTACTCGCTCGTCCCACAACGCGGAATCAGATACAGCGTTTTCCTAGTATTCTTGCATTACAGAGAACAGAATTGTGCTCCCTACCAGCCGTTTCTATACACTCCTTAACACTATAGGTAGATCTCTTTGCAGTGAGATTGCCTAAAAAGGAAGGTATGGATCACACTATTAAAAGTGACCAGCAAAAATTAGCTTTTTTTTTTTTTTTTTAATTACCAAATATTATGGGTTACACATCTAATTCAAAATGTATTTCTGATGATGACAGTTATGAACTAAATGATGAATTCCTTCCTTCTGGGGTGTGCAAACTTTTGCAGCTGCGCGACCCCCCCCCCCCCCTCCTCCTGCCTGCTGCCCCGGTGCTCGCGCCCCCTTACCTCTGTTCCATGCGTTAAATGACACAGTGGGGTCATGTGATGTCACGCAGCGTCATTTGATGCCACGTTGCCAAGGCGATGCATCAGCAGCCATCTGAATCTCGGTAAGTAATAGGTTACAGAGACCTCCCGCGATCCCCCATCATTTAATTTAAATGCCACGGGGAAGAGCGCGGGGCCTCTGCAACCACCGTGGCCCCCTACAAAAATCTCCCGCCCCCCCCCGTTTGCGCACCGCTGCCTTAATTTATGTATTATTATATATTTGTATTCTTTCTTCTTATCCTTTGCACACTGATAAATATTCATTGGTGAACAATGTTCTTACGAGAGAATTCCAGCAATATCCTACATGTGTGTTTAGTTTTAATAAAGCAGTTCTGTGGTATTATATAATACTTACTACGTTTTTTATTTTAATTCTACTCTAAATGCCATTTTAATTAGTTTTAATACACTGAGCGTCCTTTGATTTCTATAGCGGGTTTTAACACACTTCCTCAGCAGTGTAAGATCTTTCAAATACTTTCCTGTGTGTGATAATTTGTTAACACACATTCCCAGTTAGCTCAAACTCCTACACCCACCACATCATGAATATATATTTATGTCAACAAGAGTGCTACTGAGCGTGGCAAATGTATACAACAAAAGACAGGGGTGCCTAATGCTACATCCCATTGATAAAACATATATGGTAATAAGTACAAATTTCAAATAATTCAATAATAATAATAATAATTACTTGGTTATTTAGTTAAACCCTTTGGCCAAAGCGTTATAAGCCTGCATACCAAACGTCAAGGCATAACCAAAATAATGCAGGTCCTACACTACATTGTGAACCCTTCCCTTTACCTCTGTATGAGGTGCCTGTTATGGTTCTTTCCCCTCATACAGAGGTAAAAGGAAAGGTTCACTGTGTAGTGTAGGACCTGCATTTTTGGTTATACCAAATGAAGTCAGTAATATAGTTAGAGTTCATTCATTTGAAACACAAGCAATCTTCCTCCTAAAGTAACACCCATAGGAGTCATTTCCTTCTGCAGTAACAATCCCAAACTCAATCCTTTAGCTTTGTATTTCCAAATCGTTTCTGTTGGTTACATTTGTAACTCTGTGGAAAGGATAATGGAAACAAAACTATTATTTATAGTATCATTAACACTACAATAAATAACAAATACATCAGAAAGATTACAAATGTAAATAATGTATTATTATTATTAATTATTTATAGTGTGCTCTATAGATGTATATTAATTGTCACGTAACAAGTAGGTGTGGAAATACAAGCACATTCAATTGCTTAATATGGGGAAGTATCTTTCAGTGAGGTCAGTAACTGCTGTTAAGGTAAAACACAGGGAAACTTCCTTGTAGACAGGATCCTCCCACATACCGTCCTGTATACAGTAAACCTCCCACACCTTTTCCCTCTGTGCGCTGTATATAAGCCCAGGGCACAGGCACAGGGCACTACCTGCAGCAAAGCGTTTCCTCTCCCTTACTGTGCTGTGCTGGGCTGTGTGGCGGGACTCCTCACTCCCTGGAAATCATGTCTCCGAAGTGGCTGTGATCCTCTCTGGCTGTGGGGTTTATGATGGAAGTGAAATACACGAATCATCGGCTGTCTTTGTGCATCTGAGCAGAGCCGGAGCTCAGGTAAAAGAATTCCCTTTCCTTCCTTGCATGCAGTGGGACATGTATGTTTGCAGGTTGTATGTATGTCTGTCTGTCTTTATTTATATAGTACCATTAGTGTACATAGCGCCTCACAGCAGTGTGTGTATATATATATATATATACACACCCCATATGTATGCATATATACCAACATCCCTATACGTACACACCTCATACAAACCTCATGCACAAGCGTGCCATACACACACACACACACACAAACAAACACGTGCACATGCTATAGACACACATACATACCTCATACACAAGTATGCCACACACACAAGCATGACACACACACCCCACTTTGTTAGCCCCAAGCTTCCGGCAAGGGCAGGCCTCCGTGCCTTGATCCCACCAACTCCTGTGCTCAAGCACTGTGTAGCTCAGCCCCCAGCTCTCTCAGCTCCTGCTGCAGACTGGGGCTGGGCCCGGCCTACTGTCTGCTATGGGAACAAAGCCAAGTCCCGGGGCAGCAGCAGTTACTGCAAAGCAGAGAGCGGCTCGCATGCCTGCAAACAGGACTGGCCTGGGGGACTATTTCCCCTCTGCCCACTCCCCCCCCCCTCTTCACCTGCCCCTGTATGCAGATTTGTATAGGGGCCCCCACACTGGATCTGCTGGGAGCATTGTAATGATGTGAGGGGTGTGGTTTTAAGACAAAAGGCGACATGATAATTACATACAGGGGCTGGGTTTTGATGTACAAGCTGCGGTTATCCCACAAGGGACTGGGACACCTTTCCTAATGTCTAGTTTTATGTTCTATAGTAAGGGACTGGGACACCTTTCCTAATGTCTAGTTTTATGTTCTATAGTGCCGGGCGCGTGCTACGCCGTGCGCACACGCGGATTTTTAGTTTGCTGACGTCAGTCATCCTTTCTATACAATGGCCGCGCGTGCGCACGGCAGGGAGAGGGGAGCCGACAGACAGCGGCGAAGATGAGGAAAATCATCTTTTCGCGCCGCTGCCTGCGCTCAAATGTATGTATGTGTGTGTGTGTGTGTGTGTGTGTGTGTGTGTGTGTGTGTGTGTATGCGTGTGTCTATATATGTATGTATGTTTGTATATGTATGTATGCGTGGATGTGTTTTTGTATGTGTGTATGTATGTGTGTATGTATGTATGTATGTATGTGTGTATCTATATATGTATGTCGGTATGTATGTATGTGTGTATCTATATATGTATGTATGTATGTATGTATGTGTGTATCTATATATGTATGTATGTATGTATGTATGCGTTTTTGTATGTGTGTATGTATGTATGTATGTATGTATGTATGTATGTATGTATGTATGCGTGGATGTGTTTTTGTATGTGTGTATGTATGTATGTATGTGTGGATGTGTTTTTGTATGTATGTGTGGATGTGTGGATGTGTTTTTGTATGTGTGTATGTATGTATGTATGTATGTATGTATGTATGTATGTATGTATGTGTGTATGTGTATGTGTGTATGTGTGTGTGGATGTGTGTTTGTATGGATGTGTGTGTATGTGTGGATGTGTGTTTGTATAGATTGTATTGTATGTCTTTATTTATATAGCGCCATTAATGTACATAGCGCTTCACAGCAGTAATACATGTGGTAATCCAATAAATAACAGATAATATAAATAACAGATCATGGGAATAAGTGCTTTAGACATTAAGGAAGAGGAGTCCCTGCTCCGAGGAGCTTACAGTCTAATTGGTAGGTAGGGAGAACGTACAGAGACAGTAGGAGGGAGTTCTGGTAAGTGCATCTGCAGGGGGCCAAGCTTTATGTGCCATGTGTTCAGAATAGCCACAGTCCTATTCATATGCTTCTTTAAGCAAGTGTGTCTTAAGGTGGGTCTTAAAGGTGGATAGAGAGGGTGCTAGTCGGGTACTGAGGGGAAGGGCATTCCAGAGGTGAGGGGCAGTCAATGAAAAAGGTTTAAGGCGGGAGAGGGCTTTAGATACAAAGGGGGTAGAAAGAAGACATCCTTGAGAAGAACGCAAGAGTCTGGATGGTGCATAACGAGAAATTAGGGCTGAGATGTAAGGAGGGGCAGAAGAGTGTAAAGCTTTAAAAGTGAGGAGAAGAATGGAGTGTGAGATGCGGGATTTGATCGGAAGCCAGGAGAGGGATTTCATGAGGGGAGATGCTGAGACAGATCTAGGAAAGAGTAGAGTGATTCTGGCAGCAGCGTTAAGGATAGATTGTAGGGGAGACAGGTGAGAGGCAGGAAGGCCGGACAGCAGGAGGTTACAGTAATCAAGACGGGAGAGAATGAGGGCCTGAGTCAGAGTTTTAGCAGTCGAGCAACAGAGGAAAGGGCGTATCTTTGTTATATTGCGGAGGAAAAAGCGACAGGTTTTAGAAATGTTTTGAATGTGAGGGGCAAATGTGAGAGAGGAGTCGAGTGTGACCCCAAGGCAGCGTGCTTGGGCTACTGGGTGAATGATCGTAGTTCCAACAGTAATGTGGAAGGAGGTAGTAGGGCCAGGTTTGGGAGGAAGTATGAGGAGCTCTGTTTTAGCCATGTTGAGTTTAAGGCGGCGGAGGGCCATCCAGGATGATATAGCAGAGAGACATTCAGAAACTTTGGTTTGTACAGTAGGTGTAAGGTCGGGTGTTGAGAAATATATTTGTGTGTCGTCAGCATAGAGGTGATAATTAAACCCAAAAGATGTTATTAGGTCACCTAGAGAGAGTGTATACAGAGAAAAGAGAAGAGGTCCCAGGACAGAGCCCTGGGGTACCCCCACAGAGAGATCAATAGAGGAGGAGGAGGTATTTGTCTGTGTGTGTGTATGTATGCATGTGTGGATGTGTGTATGTGTGTATGTATGTATGTATGCGTGGATGTGTGTTTGTATGGATGTGTATGTGTGTATGTGTGTATGTATCTATGTGTGTATGTATGTATGTATGTATGTATGTATGTATGTATGCGTGTATGTATCTATGTGTGTATGTGTGTATGTGTGTATGTGTGTGTGTGTGTGTGTGTGTGTGTGTGTGTGTGTGTGTGTGTGGGGTGTGGTGGGGTGTGGTGTTGTGTGTGTATGTATGCGTGTATGTATGTGTGGATGTGTTATGTGTGTGTATGTGTGGGATGTGTGGATGTGTGTGTATGTGTGGATGTGTGTGTGTCAAGGATTGCAAAACAAAAAAAAAATATTTATTAAACTTTTTTTTTTCTTTAAAAATCTATTTAGGACATACTTCCAGTCACACAACCCCTGCACACACATATACACACATATACACACATATACACACATATACACACACATATACACATATACACACATATACACACATATAAACACACACATATACACACATATACACACATATATACACACACATATACACATATACACACATATACACACATATACACACATATACACACATATAAACACACACACACACATATACACACATATACACACATATAAACACACACGCACATATACACACATATACATTACCTGCAGCTCCCGGCTCTATACACAGGAAAAGCATGTGGCACGTGCACACGCGTTCACATATATACAGCATGCGGCCGCGCGTGCCTAACAGCCCTAAGGCTAAGTCCCCGCTAGCGCTGAGCGGGCGGCGGTTGCGGCGGGGACTTGCATATATAGATATAAGTAAGTCCCAGCTCACGCGGGGCGCTCGTGCGCGTGCACACACACTCACCCGCAATCGGAGCTTAGCTAAACAAAAAACCTATACTTACCCGCGCACTCAACTACCCGCAATGCCCCCCCTCCCCCGTACAAGCAGGACACCCGGCGCTCATGCTTGGAGCGCGCTCAGCGCTAGCGGGGCCTCAGCCTAATGCTCAGCCATCATTCATTGATGAAGCAGGGTTGAAGTATTCTCAAACATTTAGAAATATATACATTAAGTAATTTACAACAAAGAAAGTACCTATATTATATATATATATATTTCAGAACTATATGACAAATACTTATTAATTTAATTATTTAAACAACTACGTCAAAGATTATTTGAAGTAATTGAATTATGGTCTATACCAGTCTCTATGTTTATAAATAAATACAATAAATTCAAACAGTGTTCAGGAAGTCTCCCACTACAGTACAAAAACAATATCATAAATAAAGAGAATATAGATATTTAAAAATTTTTTTAAAAAGATTGTGTTTTTTAATCCTTAATATACAGTATGCGTATATGTATTTCACACCCTAAACATGCATACTAAGGGTTGATTTGAATGTCACAACCCAAAACCTTTGCCTGTGGATTAACCACTGAATGACGAGGCAATGTGGGGAATAGAACAGTTTTGTGGAAGGAAAGGACTGCACAGTGTTACCGGCTGTTGAAGAAATTATTAAAGGATTTCATGCTGCCAAAAAACCAATCGGTCTCTGCTGTATCTCACCCGTGCTGGCAGCTAAAATCCTTCCTGGGTGTGAAGTGACCGTTGGCTGTGATACTGAATGTGAAAAGTATGTAAATATATAACTTATTAATGTCCCATATCCCCTCTTCCTTATACACAAAATAACCATAGCTGCAGCTTTAACGCCCCAACACGTCCAAATTGCCATTTCAAACCCAAAGCAGAACTTAAATACGGAAATACCTTGCCACACTGCCATGGTGAGAGCCTGTGGCTCATTTATTTATAACATGTGTTACCAGGAAGTAATACATTGAGAGTCACCTCTCGTTTTCACGTGTGTCCTGGGCATTCATGACTCCATTGCTGATTTGCCATCTGCCTCAGAGAACCATGCATGTTAAGATTATCCACCTTAGGCTGCGCTTATAGTGCCGGCGACAACGATGCAACATCGCATCAAAACAAATGCATTGCCGCCATCGCGTGCGCTTATAGTAAACGCAACGGAGCGACGGCTTGGTCACGATCACTGGAAGTCATCTCAATTTGATTTTTCCAGCGACCGCAGCCTGACGGCGCCGGCGCCGTCACTATAAGCGCAGCCTTAGGGAGCAAATGCTTGTGCTCACAGCCCAGGTACATTTAAGGCTTTATTGTACAATATGTTAGAGCAGCCGCTACGGCAGGTTTCTATCAAAAATCCCAGCAGACTACTTCAGTGTGTAAAGGATTATCCCCTTAGAGTTGTGCCAATGTCTTTAAATTTGCCAGATAACCATCACACATTATATAATTGATGGCAGGCATAAGATTATAGGGGTATAGGCGTTTGATGTTAAAATGGACATGAAGTAAAAGTTGACACGGTGTGCTCATTTGCATATCCTTTCCCAGAATCCCTGGCTGCAGTGGAAACACTCAGAGATAATGGTGAAAAGCAGTGTTGCAGACCTGTCTCAAGACACGTGAATGTGCTCACAAGTTATATTTTTATATCCAGATTACCGTAAAATCTTGCAAATTTAACGAGAATTTAGTGAAAATTGCAGTATAAAAAGGGCCATGTGTTTCTGTGTTGGATTTTGCCATGTAGTTTGACATTTAATGCTTGGCAATTTTTTGGCAGTTTTTACAAAAAATGTTATTTAAAAAAAATACTTAAAAACCTAAAAGACAACCAACTAGTGGACATTTGGAGAGAGACACACCCGACGAGTAAGGATTATACTTTTTACTCCCATCCACACACAACATATAGCAGAATCGACTACTTCTTCATTTCGGGTCAACTGGTCCCTATGGTCGCTCGTTCTGAGATCCATGATATTTCATGGTCCGACCATGCACCTATAGAGCTACGGTGCACTAAAATTCAGGCCTTTAGACCAGGGGCGAACTGGAAACTAAATGAATCAATCCTAAAGATACCCGCACTCTGTGATGCTATAGGTCAAGATATTGATCAATTCTTTAAACTTAACACAGGCTCTGTGGAATCCCATATTACTCTTTGGGAAGCTCACAAAGCTACACTGAGGGGTCTACTAATCAGCATCACCGCTAAAAGAAAACGGGAGAGAGACGCTAAAATTATTATTCTCCAAGACAAACTCCACTCTCTACTAGTATCTCACAAGTCTCACCCAAACAAACAAACACTTCAGACATTAAAAGATACCAAAATTGAACTAAACATGTTATTAACTTCCAGGGCCGACAACTCACTAAGCTGGTCAAAGAGGAAGTTTTATGAAAAAGCTAACAGGCCGGATACGATGCTAGCCCGTGCGCTAAAAGATAGACAATCTAAGTTTAATATCCAAGCTTTACGCTTAAAATCTGACATCCACACATCCAACCCCCAAAAGATAGTAGAAGAATTTGGCTCTTTCTATGGCTCCTTATATGATGGGAAGAAAGTGGCACATAACAGCAAAACGAGCAAGGCTCTAAGAGATTTCTTAGCCAGCTCAAAACTAGAGAGATTAACAGAGAGCGAAAGCAACAAGCTGTGTACTGACTTCACATTGGAAGAAGTTTCACAGGCTATCAAAGAACTCAAATCTTCAAAGGCACCAGGTCCGGATGGCTTTTCAGGGCTCTACTATAAGAAATTCTCAGAATTACTTGCCCCAAGGCTGCTCCACATGTTCAACGCTATCTTAGCGGGAGCCCCAATCCCCGGAGATATGCTGCGGGCGTCTATATCTCTCATACATAAGCCTGGGAAAGATCCGTTGCATTGTACAAGTTATAGACCTATATCATTAATCAATACGGATATCAAATTATTCGCTATACTCCTGGCCAACAGATTGAGTACAATCCTACCCAGACTAATACACCCAGATCAAGTCGGCTTCATAAAAGGAAGGCAGGCAGCGGATAATACCCGACGATTTATTGATCTGCTAGAATTGGCAAATAAAAATAACACCCAAAGTATGCTATTAAGTCTGGATGCAGAAAAAGCCTTTGATAGGATTGACTGGCCATATCTTAAGGAAACGCTCGCAGCATTTGGATTCGGGGATCAGGTGAGCAGAGCAATTATGTCTCTATACTCAGGCCCAACAGCCAAGGTTATACATCAGGGTTTCCCCTCTCTCCCATTCCAGATTCAGAGCGGCACGAGACAGGGGTGCCCTTTATCCCCTCTCCTGTTTGCCCTATGTATTGAACCTCTGGCGGCACACATCCGAGACAACCCAGATATCTCAGGGTTAAACGTATATTCACAAACTCATAAGGCGGCCCTGTACGCAGATGATATCTTATTAATAATTTCAAAGCCCCTCACTTCCCTCCCAAACCTATTTGACCTACTTGACAGATTTTCCAAAGTCTCTGGATTCAAAATCAACCAATCCAAATCAGAAGCTCTAAACATTAATCTCCCTAGTCACACCGAGAAATTGTTAAAGCTCAACTTCCAGTTTAATTGGCAAAAGAAATCCATAAAATACCTAGGTATTCAAATTACAAAAAACGC
Source organism: Ascaphus truei (assembly GCA_036426205.1). Lineage (NCBI taxonomy): Eukaryota > Metazoa > Chordata > Amphibia > Anura > Ascaphidae > Ascaphus > Ascaphus truei. Next base: position 29,519 of record WSYH01005694.1, on the reverse strand, counting down.
TAAAAATATCTATTCCGCAAATTATCCCAACCTAATTCGTTCCTTAAAAAAAGACCTCTCCAGATGGGCCTCCAAGCAAATTTCATGGATAGGTAGGATACATAGCATCAAAATGAACCTACTACCCCATATCCTATACCTCTTCCAAACCCTACCAGTGCCACTCAGACTGAAGGATATACTCTCACTTCAGTCTGAAATATCCAAATTCATCTGGAAGGGGAAAAAACCGAGAGTCAATAAAATAAATATGAAAAGATCTGTGTTAGCGGGAGGCTTGGCGGTACCCTGCCTGTTATCGTATTATTAAGCGGCTCAATTAAGTCATATTATACAATGGCACTCCGACCCTACATTGAAAAGATGGGTGGAGTTGGAAGGTGCTGCTAGTTCCCCATTGGACCTTAGCAGTTTAATTTGGCTACCTAAAAACTCAAGAAAACACATAGATCTGCCGCTCACCTCAATGACTAACTCGTTGTCGATCTGGGAAGCTTCCAAAATTAAGAACTCTCTTACATCAGTTAACTCCCTAATGTCCCCCATATGGAATAATCCGAGGTTCGCACCTGGTCTAATAGGCAGTAATTGTTCAGTATGGAGATCAAAAGGATACAATAGGATCAAGGACCTAGAGGGTTTTGATCTTAAAATTAAAACATTCGAACACATCAGATCAGAACAAAATATCCCCCACTCAGAATTCTTTAAATATCTCCAGATAAGAGCATTCTACAACAAATTGGCCCCATACCCCCCCCTGACTAAATTCGAAAAGCTCTGTCGGGCAGAAACCGACACTAAGGGACTTATATCAACGATATATAAAGAAGTAGTCGATCTCTCAGCATCACACCAACACACCCCTGCTTTTAGAAACCAATGGGAGACGGACCTAGGAGAGATTCTAGAAGAGGACGATTGGAACACCATATTTTTAGCCACAGCCAAAAGCTCTATTTGCACCACACTAAAGGAGAACGCATATAAAGTACTCATGAGGTGGTACCTCACCCCACTCAAATTATCTAAGTTCGTGCCAGGTTCCTCCCCCCTATGCCCCAAACAGTGCGGAGGAACAGCCGACTTGTTACATATTGAAGTGAAATAAAATGAAAACTGCGCTCATAAATGGATAAAATAATGGTGATGTGATTCAAAATAACTGTGAATACAACCTTGTAGGATGAGGTTTGATGCAGCTGTTCAAACGGAGAGCTCAGCACTCCAGGCTAATACAGAAAACAAGGAAAAGAGAACAGCGCAAAGAAAAACCTCATGGTGTAGTATATTAAGAAATTCAATTTATATTTAAAAAGGGTGAGTATTGCACGTACATCTAGTAAAAAATCACAAAGCATGACATGTTTGGGACATGTTACCCATCTGTAGACAGCTGTTCGTCAGTGGCAGAGGTTCGCATGGATCAGCTCGCCGTTGGAGATCACTCAGCAGTAGCAGGGACTCTCTTGGATCAACTCGCTGATGGAGATCACTCCCAGCGTCTGTAGTTATCACCGTGGTCTCCGTTGAGCTCCTTCACTTCCTGACACGGCACAAAGGCGTCTGACGTGCATCATATGGCGTCGTGTAGTGTCTTAGTGTCTTTAGTTCGTGCGCTGAATGGCGCTAACCGCGCGAAAGTCACAGAAGGACAGCAGGTCCCATCAGGCAGTGTGATAAAAAGTACCACAATGGTATATAAGCATAAGTAGGGAATGCGCCACCCGCCACGCGTTTCGTTATAAATAACTTCTTCAGGGAATCATTCCCTGAAGAAGTTATTTATAACGAAACGCGTAGGATGGGGCGCATTCCCTACTTATGCTTTATATACCCATTGTGGTGTACTTTTTTATCACACTGCCTGCCTGGGACCTGCTTCCTTCTGTGACTTTCTTCGCCGGTAGCGCCATTCAGCCAACGAACTAAAGACACAAGACACTACCGGACGCCATCTGATTGACGTCACGCCTTTGTGCACGTGTCAGGAAGTGAAGGAGCTCAACGGAGACCACGGTGATACTCAGACGCTGGAGAGTGATCTCCCATCAGCGAGTTGATCCAAGAGAGTCCCTGCTACTGCTGAGTGATCTCCAACGGCGAGCTGATCCATGCGAACTCTGCCCTGACGACAGCTGTCTACAGATGGGTAACATGTCCCAAACATTTCATGCTTTGTGATTTTTTACTAGATGTACGTGCAATACTCACCCTTTTTAAATATAAATTGAATTTCTTATTAATAACCACCATGAGAGTTTTTCTTGCGCTGTTCTCTTTTCTTGGTGACTGTTTCATAATGCTGTGGTCTTGCCACATACCCAAATATGGGACAATATAAAATTGGATACAGAGGATTTTTTACCTCACTATTCCCACCAGATCCTTGGCTGTTCCTCCTACAACCTCTAAAAGATCTAACCAAATCCCAAAATAAATAATTTCTCATTTTGCAATTGCAACGAGTGTGAGATCGCAGCACTATTGAAACGCCCCGACATACCAAACATCCAAAGATTCGAAATCGATTATGGTTTATCTGCCAGAATGAAAGTTCGAGTCTGGTTACGACACTGGTGACAATTCTCTAACCGTCTGGCTGCCTTGGTTAGCACAGACGACATCCCCGGGTTGAGCTAACACCAATTTGGCATTGATAATGGAGATGCTTCTCCTGTAGGAGGTGAGCGTCTCAAGATCCCGTTCTATCTTATATATACTTCAACGCTCGGCACCAGCTTACCATGTCTACGACTGACACTGGAGTATCTCCTTGACCCGCATACCAACATCTAGTAATCAGTTACCTCCCTTCCCTATCCCCCCTGCCATTTCCTAACCCTCCTCCCCCTTCCCCACCCCCTTTTTTTTTTTTTTTTCCTCTTTTCCCCCCCCTCAAACCCCGGTTCAACACCCATTTTCCACGGCTCAGTAGGGCGCGAAAAGTCGTGGAACCCCCACTTTATATCAGCACAATGTTTCAAGATTGTATTTATTTACTACGATCCACAAAGTAACTATGTATGTATGTTTTATTGTATTTTTTTTCTTACCAAAAATATTTCAATAAAATACAAGTTATAAAAAAAAAAAAAAAAAAAATCTGCAAATTTGCATGCTTTCACCCAGACACAACAAAGTTATACCAATCTGGTAAAAAAAAATATACATCTCTAATTTATACTGCCACATCATTAAAACCAAACCCCACACCAATCTGGTGTCTGCCGTTTCCAACCCCAATTAAAATCCTCAAAGTATATAATAAAAATCCTCAAACTATGTCATGAAAATCATCAAAAATCATATTTATTTTTTAACCGTATTTTTTTCTTTTTCTATTCTGCAGGTGGCCACATGCGGGCACAGCTAATGTCATTAAGCAGCTTGGCTGTGAACATGTCAACAAGCAAGTCAATGAAGTCCACGTGGATGCAAAAACAGCTGGTTACAACCACGCCTTCATGGGCAACCCCGATCCATGAGATCTATGACGGCATTGGAGAAATGGTCCAATCTGTGCTTAAGCTCATTTAAATGACTGTTGCAGTGAAAGAACAATCATGATGTCATCCCATTATATATGTTATTATTATTGCAATGTTATTGAATAAGCAGCGTGAAGCATTTGTAAAACAACACATCAAATACAGGGAAAATAACTTTATATCTGTCAACAGCTGTTTAAATAAATTCCTTTATCCGTTTGTGATTCTGCACTAAGGTTTTAAAATGCATCTTGTAAAAAAAAAACTATTTATAAGACAACTTTCTAAATTAGTGTTATTTTTTTGAGAGGCAGAGATAAAAAATATATTTTTAAGGGAGCACACAAAGTATATATGGTTTCCGGAAACATCTTCAATAATCAACTTTGGAGGTATAGAAACTTACTGTATGTAGAATACAATAGAGCCAATGAAGTGAATCTCCCTTTACCACCCCCTCCCCCCATTATGAACTATACCAGACATGCACTTGGTGGTGGGTAAAATGTCACACAAACTCCTCACAGTACAAATTACAGCAAAAATGTCATCCTAAATGTCATGTTATTAATGTAGTGCCATAGTTTTGCTATTATGAACTTCCAACCAATGCAAATGTGTTAGTATCTCACGTAATGCCGGCTGAACTGAGTGACAAACAATACAAGCTCCTTATTTCTTTGAAGATCACATTTTAAGTTATCCTGAAGTGTTTACATTAAAGTGTATATCGGCCCTTACGTTTGTAACGTAATACCAAAAACAAACCGTCCTGGTTTCAGAATACTCAATTTCAAACAGCCTGCTATAGTGTGTAAACAATACAGAACCACAGCCACGGGATATACAGATATGTACACGTGTGCAATAGGAATCTGCCAGGTATACATAAAACCTCCGCTTCTAAAATGTAATTGGATAAAAAGAAGCAAGTATTGGTTCATTGTTGCTTCTACTCAAATTCAAACAACATTTAATAGTCACTTCTTTCATCACAATGAATGCCAAACACTGAGAGATGCTGTTCCCCCTTGTGTCTAACTCATCCATTCTAAGAAGTCTGTAATTACTGGGAAAACATTATAAACAAAACACAGGCGAAATATTGACCCATGTTGGAATTTATTAGCACGTTAATATATGTTATTACATAAATGCTGTCACTAATAAAACAATTAATAGAGATGGCCAAGTTTCTTTACTCCTATTTATCTGGGGCATATATTTAACATAATCACCAAATATGTGCCCTGCCCAAAGGGTATACAAAGATTTTTTTTTTTTTTAAAGATTGCTATTTTTCATTTGCTACCAGATATACACTTCCATCTAGAAGTCTAACGACCAGGACTGTAGCTCGGATTTTGCCTGAGGTAGCGCATTTTGGCTTGCTGGTGGGGGCAATAATTTGGCAGTGGTGAATAGTGTAGTCAGGTTATACTCACTATTAGTGTATAGTCAACTAGAGAATGAAACATAGGAGTGCAGAGCACAACATGTGGAGAAGAGTGACACAACAGGGGAAGAGGGTAACACAAAGGGGAGAGTGTACACACACCGGGGAAGAGGTACACCCAGGGGAAGTGTGACACACCGGAGATTGTGACCAACCGGGGGAAGAGTGTGACACCCCGGGGGGAATATGTGACACACCCGGGGAAGAGTGTGACCAACCTGGTGAAAGTGTGACACACCGGGGGAAAGTGTAACACACCGGGGAAGAGTGTGACACACACCGGGGGAGAAGTGTGACACACCGGGTGAGAGTGTGACCACGGGGAAGTGTGACACACCGGGGAGAGTGTGACACACTGGGGGGAGAGTGTGACACACCTGGTGGAGAGTGTGACACACCAGGGGAAGTGTGACACACCGGGGGGGAGTGTGACACACCAGGGAGAGTGTGACACACCGGGGAGAGAGTGTGACACACGGGGGGAGATTGTGACACATCGGGGGGGAGAGTGTGACACACTGGGGGAGAGTTTGGCACACTGGGGGAGAGTTTGGCACACCGGGGGAAGAGTGTGGCATACCGGGGGAAGAGTGTGAAACACTGGGGAAGAGAGTGACACACTGGGGGAAGAGTATGACATGATGCAGAGTTGTGACATGGGGAAAGTTTGATATAGGGAGATGAGTATGACACAATGGGGGAGCTGTGACCTAGGGTGGGTGTGACTTAGGCAAGAGTGTAATGCATTGGGAAGACAGTGTGACACATGAGGGAGTGTTACACATTCAGAGGTGGTGTGAGAATTGGGAGGAATATTGTGACAGATGGGGGAGATAGTGGAACATGAGGTAAGCATGGCACATGGGGGGACAGTGTGGCATATTGGGGGAGAGGGGTACACATTCGGGGGAAATGTGGGAAACATGGGGACAAGTGGAAGCAATTTGGGGGGGTGACACATGGGAGACAGTGGTGCGGGATGCGTGGTGCAAGTGGGAGGTAGTGGGTGCAAGGGGGAGGCAGTCGGTGCAAGGGGGATGCAGTGGGTGCAAGGGGGATGCAGTGGGTGCAAGGGAGGCAGTGAGTGTAAGGGGGAGGCAGTGAGTGCAAGGGTGAGGCAGTGGGTGCAAGGGGGAGGCAGTCGGTGCAAGGGGGATGCAGTGGGAGCAAGGGGAGGCAGTGAGTGCAAGGGGGAGGCAGTGGGTGCCAGGGGGAGGAAGTGGGTGCAAGGGGGAGGCAGTCAGTGCAAGGGGGAGGCAGTCTGTGCAAGGGGGAGGCAGTCGGTGCAAGGGGGAGGCAGTCGGTGCAAGGGTGATGCAGTGGGTGCAAGGGGGAGGCAGTGAGTGCAAGGGGGAGGCAGTGAGTGCAAGGGGTAGGCAGTGAGTGCAAGGGGGAGGCAGTGAGTGCAAGGGGGAGGCATGATGCAGGGTAGCATGAGTGCAAGGGGGAGGCAGTGAGTGCAAGGGGAGGCAGTGAGTGCAAGGGGCAGTTATGCAAGGGGGAGGAGTTGTTGCAGGGGGAGGCAGTGAGTGCAAGGGGGAGGCAGTGGGACCTCTGCTTTTAACATCATTGGATACAAAGAAGTGATTACTGGTTCAGCGTTGCTTCTACTCACAATTCAAGCAGTATGTAAAAGTCTAAAATAAATAAAACATTAAATCATGTCCTAGTTATTCACTTATTTCATCATAAGGACTATGAAATGATTGTTCATCCTTGTGTCTAACTCATCCATATACCGTATGATGTCTGCCATTATTGGGTAAATATTTAAAATTAAAATACAAGGAAAATATTGACTTCAATACATAAATGCAGGAACTAATGAAAACAGATAATAGATGACTACGTTTATTTCCTCCTTTTTATCTGGGTGCATATATTTCCGATGTGCCCTGCCCAAAGGCATACATGTATTTAAAAAAATAAAAATAAATGTTACCATTGACTTTTATATGGTGCTAGATATACACTTGAGTTTAGAAGTCTAATGAACAGAGGTGTAGTCCTAATTTTTCGTAAGGTAAGGCATTCTGACTCACTGGTGCGGCAACAATTTAATACCAGGGTGTATTGTGCAGTCAGTTTATACTCCATGTGAGTGTATAGTGCAGTTAGGGGGTACAGGTGTAAGGAGGAGCACAGCATGACACATTTAAAGAAGAGTGTGATATATGGGGAACAGTGTAATAAATAGGGGGTTGGGGGAGTCACACATGGAGGGGAAAAGTTTGACATGTGGGACAGTGTGACACATAGGGGTGAAGAGTGTGACACATAGGGGGTGACATATAGGAGGAAGAGTGTAATCACACCCTTCCCCCCATGCGTCACTCCCTATGTCTCACACTCATGGGGGGAAGAGTGTGGCACATTGTGAACAATGTAACACATGAGAGGGAGAGTCTGACACTTGGATGGGAAGAGTTTGACACATGAGGTGACACATGGGTTGTGTGTGGCTTTGGGGTTCAAGAGTGATACATGGAGGGAGAGTGGCACATAGGGAAGAGTATGACACATTTGGGGAAGGGAAGAGTGTGACACATTTGGAAAGGAAAGAGTGTGACACATTTGGGGAAGGGAAGAGTGTGACACATTTGGGGAAGGGAAGAGTGTGACACATTTGGGGATGGGAAGAGTGTGACACATTTGGGGAAGGGAAGAGTATGACACATTTGGGGAAGGGAAGAGTGTGACACATTTGGGGATGGGCAAAGTGTGACATTTGGGGATGGGAAGAGTGACACATTTGGGGAAGGGAAGAGTGTGACACATTTGGAAAGGAAAGAGTGTGACACATTTGGGGAAGGGAAGAGTGTGACACATTTGGGGAAGTGAAGAGTGACACATTTGGGGAAGGGAAGAGTGTGACACATTTGGGGAAGGGAAGAGTGTGACACATTTGGGGAAGGAAGAGTGGGACACATTTGGGGAAGGAAGAGTGACACATTTGGGGAAGGAAGAGTGGGACACATTCAGGGAGACTAACACAATGCGGGGAGTGGGACACTTTGGGAGCAGGAACAGTGTGAGGGGGGAAGATTGTGACACGTGGGGGGAAGTAGTTGCAATTGGGAGGCAATGAGTGACATTAGGAGTCAGCGGGTGACATGGGGGGCTGTGCATACCCCCTCTGGTACACAGAATTCAGTGGGTGAATTTTGGGGCTCCTCCCTTCTCTCTCCGAGTGCCGTCTTCCATGGTAAATTGTTTCTTGATAAAAAGAAATATAGTATCATACTATCTATTTTTCCTTGTGTTTTTGAAGTGAAACTTCTTTCGTGGCAGTGCCATCCAAAAAAATATCTCATAGGGGAAAATTGTCATTAAAAAATAACAAAAGTGACTGATAAATTAAAAATAACATCTACTCCTGTCAGGAGTCTAACTCACAGCATATCCCTATCTGCAATGTTGGCCAGTTACCAACTTTAAATAACACACAGATATAACATTGAGTTCTAAACTGTGAGATGGGAACAGCTTCCCAAAAGATTCTCAGATGCTGCAACATGTGAGGGGGCATCCTCCCTGTGACGATAGAGAGGATTTGGCCCGGGATTAAAGGGGTTACACCCTTTTTCCACATAACACATTACACAAATATACAAAACTAAACTATCACAACTGTACAGATTTTTTTTTAAATAATGGGTATGTGTGTAGCACGCGCCTTCACAGTCACATTTTTTAAATAATGGGTATGTGTGTAGCACGCGCCTTCACAGTCACACTGCATTGTATCTTATCAATCAAATTGTACTTTCATGTTTATGATATTTATGGCATGAAACACTTTTGACACTGTAAAAACATACAGAAGTTTCACTTATAGCGCGAGTGCTTGGCACACACCACCTTTTTTTTCTCATTAAGTAAAGGTATGACTGCTAAACACTTTAAATAGGGAGACCCAGATAATTACAATATAATTTACATTACTAGTTACAAATCTGTGTAAAATAATATTTTTCTGTTCCTATTTACTTAAATTTAAACATACTATATATCTCTTATGCTGAAAGTTAACCAATCCCAGCACATCTCACTTCAAAGAGAAATCAACCAATCATGGTTTGGTGTGTTGGAGAAGAGTCGAGGGATGTGTGAAACTGCTGCACATATACCTGGAAATTACCAGTTTGTTACATAGTTACATAATTACATAGTAGAGGAGGTTGAAAAAAGTAATACGGCCATCGGTTTTTGTCTCGTTATCTATGTCCTGTTTTATACGCCTTGTTATCAGCAGACACTCATATACACCCCAATGGGTGAAATTAAATGTTTAATTAATCCATCAAGTTTGGACTATATAAAAGCTGTTAGTCCCTCCCTCTTCTGCCCCTGATGAAGTCGCCAGTACTGTTGCGACGAAACGCGTAGGGTTACACAAGAGGACTGTTCACGAAGCAGTCTGGGAGAAGCAAATAGCACTATACGGACTGGCGCGGTGGAACCAGGAGAGGTATCGCGATTGTGCCGGGGGTCTACTGTGTGGATGCACACCTCTGAAGTGTACCCGGATCCGGAAGTGAATACACAGCACACACCGCTCACACGAGGTTCCAGCTCTCCATCTGAGGAATACCAGCGACTACTCAGATGAACCTTGTACTTTATACAGATCCTATGCGCTTGTTCTATCCACTTTTGTGCCTAATTTTATTTAAATACTAGCTGATATACCTGGCGTTGCCCGGGCGTGGAAGGGCAGGGGGCATGGAGTGGAAGGGTGGGGGCGGTGTTTCACACTCTCCCCCCGGGTGTGTAACCACACTCTCCCCCTGGTGTGTCACACACTGTCCCTCCTCCCCCCGGTGTGTTACCCGCTCTCCCCTGTTGTGTCACTCTTCTCCACCTGTTGTGCTGTTCACCCCTATGTTTCACTATTCACCACTGCCAAATTATTGCCCCAACCAGCAAGCCAAAATGCCCACCTCAGGCAAAACTGGCTTCAGTCCTGGTCATAGACTTCTAGATGGAAGTGTAATCATGTAGCAAATGACAAATAATGGTAGCAATCTTATAAAAAAAAAAAAATCTTTGTATACCCTTTGGGCAGGGGACATATTTGGTGATTATGTGAAATATATGGCACCAGATAAAAAGGAGTAAGAAACTTGGCCATCTCTATTATATGTTTAATTAGTGCCAGATCATTTAAGCAAAACATAGATTATACGTGCTATCTGTAATAAATTCCAACTTAGAGTCAATATTCCGCCTGTGGTTTGTTTATAATGTTTCTGGCGCGTAATTACAGACTCTTAGAAGGATGAGTTGCGACACAAGGGGGAACAGCATCTCTGTGTTTGGCTATTACTATTTGATGAAAAAAGTGAATATTTATGACCTGATTTTAATAATAATATTTTGATTTTACACTATTAAAGGGCAGCGTTCAAGCAATGTCCGCAGTGTGTGTTTTAAAAAAAAAATAATCAGTACTGTACTATGAGAAAATACTTGTAAGCATTTCAAAATTAAAAATTACGAATGTTTTAAAGACGTTTTTTAATGTTTCTAATGAGGAAGCATTTCAAAAGTGACAGCCCCCTTCTCTCTTTTCGGATAGGCTCTGGGCTCTTGAGCCCCGCCTCCTCTCTAGCAGTGAACCAATTGTATCTAGTAACTGGCCCAGTCAATATCATATTCTTCACAGACTACATTGCCCAGAAGCTGTGCAAGAACTGAAGTAAATACCCTGACCAAGCGACCGATTACAGGAGAACGGATCGATCTGCAATTTAGCTAATCCCTTGTCAGTGTGCAGATTGTATTGAATGCACATATTGAATGGGGAAAAATATATATTTTTAAACAGGACGGGCTGGAACTGCAAGCTTTAAATGTTGTTTGAATTGTGAGTAGAAGTTACAATAAGGCCAATACTTGCTTCTTTTATCCAATTACATTTAAAGAGCGGAGGTTTAATGTATACCTGGTCTGATTCCTATTGCACACGTGTACATATCTGTATATTCTGTGGCTGTGTTTTCGTATTGTTTACACACTATAGGGCAGACTGTTGAAAGAGTATTCTGAAACACCAGGACAGTCTGTTTTTGTTATACGTTACAAACGTTAAGGCCGGTATACAGCTTTAATTTAACACTTCAGGATAACTTAAAATGTGTCTTCAAAGACAAAACGAAATGAAAATATGGAGGATGTCACTCGGTTCAGCCGGCATTACGTAAGATATCTACACATAGCATCGGTTGGAAGTTCATAATAGCAAAAACTATGGCACTACATTAATAAATGACATTTAGGATGACATTTTTGCTGTAATTTGTACTGTGAGGAGTTTGTGTGCATTTTTACTCCCACCACAAGTGCATGTTCTGGTATAGTTCTATAATGGGGGGGAGGGGGTAAAGGGAGATTAGTTAATTGGCTATTTGTATTTCTACATACATATAGTTTCTATATCTCTAAAGTTGATTAGAAGAATGTTTCAGGGAAACCATAATAACTTTGTGTGCATCCCCTTAAAAATATATTTTTTATTTTTATCTCTGCGCGTCTCAAAAAAAATACCTAATCTTAGAAGTTGTCTTTATTAATATTTTTTTTACAAGATGCATTCTAAAAACCTTAGTGCATGAATCATACGGATAACAGGAATTCATTTAAACAGCTGTTGACAGATTTAAAGTTATTTTCCTCGGTATTTGATGTGTTTGTTTTACAAATGCTTGACGCGCTTATTCAATAACATTGCAATAATAATAACATATTATAATGGTGACACTTCATAAGTGTTGCTTTTTCACTGCCACAGTCATTAAATGAGCTTAAGCACAGATTGGACATTCTTCGCATGCGGTTGTTTTCGTCTTGTTGAGAGAGCGAGCACACTTTACGCGTTTCAGCCAATTGGGCTTTGGCTAAAACGTGAATAGCAGTTCGCAGACCGACACTAGGATTTTATGACGTGTTCATCATCTACAACTGTCAATCCCTCATCACAAGGTGAAGAGCCGGTGGTGATTGAACAAAGAAAATATACAAACACATTTGAGTGAGTTTAAAATAAAATATAACACGATTCACTCGCCTCCAAGCATACATAAAAAATCCGAAAGCATTTGTAGAGGAAGATGATAAAGAACAGGGCAGGCAATATCACGTAATGTGGTTAAAAAAAATTAGTTATCATGGTAAGCATGCATCCTTGTAAGAATAAAAAAATATTATTAATATTAAATGGCAAAACTGGAGGACACGGCTCTATAATATTATAGAGGTTCATTGGATTATTAACATTAAGTGGAACAAGAGGTGATATCTAGAGTTAAGGGTATTATGAATTCAAATGCGAGATACAGTTGCCAAATTGCTGGGTACATATTAAAATCAGAATTAATGTGGTTTAAGCTGTGATGATGCAAAAACATATGAGTAATGGTAAGGAACAAGGAAGGGGGAGGGGGGTGGGATGGGGGCAAAGGTGGGGGGGGACCGCTCGGGAAAGGCGGTGGGTGGGGAGGTGGGAGCGGGGGAAAAGGGGATGAAAGGAAAGGAAACAAGAAATACAGATGGGGGAAGGGGCTGGGGGAGGGGAATAGAGAAGGAAGGGGAGGGGGGGAATGACAGAAAGGGGGGGGGGTGGGGAGGGGGGGAAGAAGGAGGAAGGCAAGGGAGGGAGAGGGAAATTTGAGGTGAGGAGGGGGAGGGGAAAAGGGAGGGGGGGGGGAGAAGAAGGAAGAAAGGGGGGGAGGGCGAAAAAAAAAGGTGGGGGGGGGAGGGGGAAATTGGGAGGTGGACACGTGATCCTAAAAGGAAATTAATCGTTGTAAGAATAAGCGGCAAAACAATCAGTCGGTAGTCAGGTGTAGGATTCACGGTGTGTCATTCCCATTTCCACTCCCCCCCCCCCTGTTTTTTGTTGCAGTAAAACACGACAGGAAAGCGGTGAAAATCCACTCGCATATATAGTTCCAAACATTCCTTAACCTCTTCAGAAATGTCCCTAAGACCATATAAACTGAAGCTACAGGACACCAATGGCCAGCGGCTTAAAACCAACATTATTTGCACTTTATATAGCTGCTGATAATTCACACAGTGAAATATTCTTGTATATTGACACAATAATACAGCTTGAGAACCCGTCCTGCAGACCTAGAGCACTGGATTGTAAATAACACTTCCCAAACTTAGATTGTAGAAACACAAAGTCCCGTCCTGGCGACTGGTCTAGATGAAGGGGCCACAAAAACAAAAATTACAATTGTTGTACAATTACCTAACAGCCGTTAAGGAAACAAAAATCACAAAACGATTGTCCTCACCTATAAATAGATCGTTGGTTTGGTGATAAATGAAAAAATCTATATTATATATATTATATATTATATATATATTATATATATAAAAACAAACAAGGACGCGCTGCTCCATAGAGAATCGTACCATCTAATATATATTTCTGAGAGCGTCTGATGTGGCTATGTCTGAAATTGTCTACCTATGTGTCCCTCCCTGTTTTGTTCCCTAGCGGCAATCCCATGGACCTTTGGCATAGGCCAATGAGATTCTGCTTCCTGTGGACACGCACGCCCGCCGCACAACTCTCTCATTGGCCTGAGGTGGAAGTGACGGGCCAAAAGGACAACACACACAGCCACACACACAACCACCACGCCCCCCCCATGCTTTCTGCGAGCTCTCCCCCCTTCAACATAGGCGCTCCCCCCAGCTGACCATCCAGAGAGCGTTCCCCAAGGCTCTAACCACCCATAGGCCACTCCCTCAACCGGCGCTCTCAGTCTCCCTCCCACCGCTTCCCCCCGCTCTCCCCTGTTACCCCCCTCCGCACGTCCCCCCCACTTCTTGTCCCCCCTCCGGCCCCTTGGGACCCTCCCTGACACAGCTCCCGTGTTGTCCCCCGCCATCCCTGCCCTTTGGCCCCTCGCCCCCTCCCTGCCCCTTTGCCCCCCCTGCCCCCTCCCTGCCCTTTGGACCCCACCCCCAACCCCCCTCATCTGGGATTGCCCCCGCTCCCTGCCTTTAGCCCCCCCCATGCCCCTTCCCTCCATTTGCCCCACCCCTCTGCCCTTTGCCGACAATGCCCTTGGATCCCAGCCACTCCTACTCCCGCCCTTTTGCCCCTCCCTGCCCTTTGCACAGCCCCTCCCTCTGCCTTTTTGACCCTCCCTGACCGTTGCACATCCAGTGCCTTTGCCCGACCCCCCTACCCTCCCGCCCTCCCTCCCTCTGCGCCTCCCGGCTCCAAACCAGCCCCTACCTTGCAACCCCCCGCCCCTCCCTGCCCCCCTCTTGGCCCACCATGCACACACCCTCCCCTCCATTGCACCCCGCCCCTCCTGCCTTTGCACCCCACCCATAGCCCTGCCCTTTGCCCCATCTGACCCTCCCTGCCCTATGCACCCCCGCCACTCCCCTGCCTTTGCACCCCCGACCCTCCCTGCCATTTATCACTACCTTGCCTCCCCACCCTTCTACGGCCACTTGGCCACCCCCCCGCCTTTGACGCCCCTCCCCACACCGGGGGGAGAGTGTGACACACTGGGGGGAGAGTGTGGCACACCGGGGGAAGAGTGTGACATGATGCAGAGTGTGACATTGGGGAAAAGTTTGATATTAGGGGAGCTGTGACCTAGGGTGCGTGTGACTTAGGCAAGAGTGTAATGCATTGGGAAGACAGTGTGACACATGAGGGAGTGTAACACATTCAGAGGCGGTGTGACGAATTGGGGGGAATATTGTGACAGATGGGGGAGATAGTGGAACATGAGGTAAGCATGGCACATGGGGAGACTGTGTGGCATATTGGGGGTGAGGGGAACACATTAGGGGGAAGTGTGGGAAACATGGTGGGGACAAGTGGAAGCAATTTGGGGGGGTGACACATGGGAGGCAGTGGGTGCAAGGGGGAGGCAGTGGGTGCAAGGGGGAGGCAGTGGGTGCAAGGGGGAGGCAGTGGGACCTCTGCTTTTATTGGTTCAGCGTAGCTTCTTCTTACAATTCAAGCAGTACGTAAAAGTCGAAAATAAATAAAACATTAAAATCATGTCATAGTTATTCACTTATTTCATCATAAGGAATATGAAATGATTGTTCATCCTTGTGTCTAACTCATCCATATACCGTAAGATGTCTGCCATTACTGGGGAAATATTTCAAATTAAAATACAAGAAAAATATTGACTTCAATACATAAATGCAGGAACTAATGAAAACAGATAATAGATGACTACATTTATTTCCTCCTTTTTATCTGGGTGCATATATTTCCTATGTGCCCTGCCCAAAGGCATACATGTATTTAAAAAAATAAAAATAAATGTTACCATTGACTTTCATTTGGTGCTAGATATACACTTGAGTTTAGAAGTCTAATGAACAGAGGTGTAGTCCTAATTTTGGGTAAGGTAAGGCATTCTGAGAGAGAGAGTGAAAAAGCAACTCTCTCTGCTCTAAATACCTGTTCTAGTAATTAGGCGAACAGGTGAGCGAAACCAGAACCATTGTAAAGTCTGGTATGGATTTCCTATCCAGGCTGTGAGTCTGTGGGGCTGATCACGTCCACACAATGTCAGCACTTTCTGCTATGAATCAGACAGAAAGCTGCTTACTATCCTGGGACTATGTCACAATATGCACACACACATAAATCTATACACACACACATACACACACACACATACATATACACACACATACATATACATATACACACATACATATACACACACACATACATATACATATACACACATACATATACACACACACATACATATACACACTCATACATATACATATACACACATACATACATATACACACACACATATGTATACATATACACACATACATACATATACACATACCTCACATGTACAATAAAAACTCCAGAAATTCACAAAATGTAAGGTTTTTCCACATAACACATTACACAAATATACAAAACTAAACTATCACAACTGTACAGATTTATTTTTTAAATAATGGGTATGTGTGTAGCACGCGCCTTCACAGTCACACTGCATTGTATTTTATCAATCAAATTGTACTTTCATGTTTATGATATTTATGGCATGAAACACTTTTGACACTGTAAAAACATACAGAAGTCTCACTTATAGCGCGAGTGCTTGGCACACACCACCTTTTTTTTTTCATTAAGTAAGGGTATGACTGCTAAACACTTTAAATAGGGAGACCCAGATAATTACAATATAATTTACATTACTAGTTACAAATCTGTGTACAATAATATTTTTCTGTTCCTATTTACTTAAATTTAAACATACTATATATCTCTTATACTGAAAGTTAATCAATCCCAGCACATCTCACTTCAAAGAGAAATCAACCAATCACGGTTTGGTGTGTTGGAGAAGAGTCAAGGGATGTGTGAAACTGCTGCACATATACCTGGAAATTACCAGTTTGTTACATAGTTACATAATTACATAGTTACATAGTAGAGGAGGTTGAAAAAAGACATATGGCCATCGTTTTTTGTCTCGTTATCTATGTCCTGTTTTATACGCCTTGTTATCAGCAGACACTCATATACACCCCAATGGGTTAAATTAAGATAGTTAATTAATCCATCAATTTGGACTATATAAGGGCTGTTAGTCCCTCCCTCTTCTGCCCCCTGATGAAGTCGCCAATACTGTTGCGACGAAACGCGTAGGGTTACACAAGAGGACTGTTCACTAAGCAGTCTGGGAGAAGCAAATAGCACTATACGGACTGGCACGGTGGAACCAGGAGAGGTTTCGCGATTGTGCCGGGGGGCTACTGTGTGGATGCACACCTCTGAAGTGTACACGGATCCGGAAGTGAATACACAGCACACACCGCTCACACGAGGTTCCAGCTCTCCATCTGAAGAATACCAGCGACTACCCAGATGAACCTTGTACTTTATACAGATCATATGCGCATGTTCTATCCACTTTTGTGCCTAATTTTATTTAAATATTTTACTGATTTACGCTATGGAGGCCGCGCTGTCCTTTTTTGTTTATATATATATATTTCAATTTTATCAAGAACCACGATATATTTATATTGGTGAGGGAAATCACTTTGCGGATTTTGTATCCATTAACGCTGTTAGGTATTGTACAAAATTGTAATTTTTGTTTTTGTGCCCCTTCATCTGAGACCAGCGCCAAGGAGGACTGTTGTTTTCTACATCAGTTTGGAAGGATTTAGACAATCCAGGAGTGCTCTAGGCTGCAGGACGGTTCTCAAATGTGTATTATTTGTCAATATAAAGAATTTCACTGTGTGTATTATCACAAGCTATATAAAGTGCAAATAAATGTTGGTTAGCGCTGGCACTTGTGTCCTGTAGCTTCAGTTTATGGTCTTAGGGACATTTCTGAAGAGGTATAAGGAAATGTTTGAACTATATCGTTGGGATTTTCAGCTTTCAGTGTGTTTACTGCACATACAGTGTGCACACAAGGAAGAAACAATGGGAAAACACACTAATAAAACTAATGATGACTCACAATGTAATCATATGCTAATAATTTAATTTCACTTTCAAGGAAGTTCCCAAGTAGAGAGGATGGGAGGATTGGAAGATGTGGATGAGCGTAGGGACAATGACAGGAGAAAGACTTCTCTTAATGTCATAAGACGCCTTACAGCTCATTTACTTGAATAGGCTCTAAATGGTAATAAGAACATGTTCTTTTCCCAAACAAAAGGCTCTATCTGACATACAGTCTGGGCTGGAATTCAGTGTGTATATGTTTTAGTTGGGTCTATAGTAGTCATGGGAGGAGGCTTTGGAATCAGACAGTATGAAGGGGTCTGTGTTGGTTATGTTCCAATCGTGGGAGGCTGTATTGGTTATAGAGGGGATATTTTACAATAAATCTTTCACTTGCTGATAGGGTTTACAAATGTTAAAAATTGAATTGATGAAATTATAGCAAATGTCATTGCAAATGTAACATTTTGCATTTTGGAACATGTAATGATGCATCTAAAAGTGCCGCAGCATCTTGAAGGACATTTTCAATGTTTTGTAATATCTCTAGTAAGATCATACATTGAATGGTGGAATACATTTATTGGAACCTTATTTTAAATAGATACAGTACGGAGTGGAACATTGTATTAATCCTACAATGTTGGGTGCAGTGGGAACATATGTTTTCTTCCATTTTTCTAAGAAAGTATTCATATTTGAGTGGGTTTTACAATGCCTCTTTCAACCGCGTGAGTTCCAGACTGGACCCCAGCTTTCCTGTTCAAGTTTTGCAATATACCAGGAATAAGCTTTAAGGATAAATGGATATACTGTAGAGCTAAACATATTGCCCATGTGCATTACATTAGCCAGAATACGTGTCTGCAATTTACATGTGACTGTGGGCTGTGCCAGGTCTGGGAACCTGCAAATTCACTAGTGGGTTTCTTGTCTTTGCTGTACCCAGTGGCACAGCTTGATATGCACGGGCCCCCGGGCAAACATTTTTTCAGGACCCCATTAATATTAATATGGACTGCAACTTTTTTCTCCGTTCCCCAATCCTATCCCTGATCCTCTCTCTCATCATCCCTCCTCATCTCTCCCCCTCATCACCATCATCAGATCTCCCCCTCATCACCATCACCATCAGATCTCTCCATCCCCCTCATCATCATCAGATCTCCCCATCAGCATCATCCTCACACCTCCCCCAGTTACCCTCATCATCAATAATAATATCTCCCCCAGTTCCCCTTATCATCATCCTCCCCTGCCGTCATCCTCTGATTCAAGTGATTATGCTACTACCGGTTAATTATTTATTGCCTCTTGGGGCCCGCCGCCGTGACCGCAGCATACCATCTCCTTCCGCCTGTCTCTATGGCAGGATGTGGGGGGGGGGAGCGGAGAGCTGGCTTTGGGGGGCGGGGAGCGGGAGGGCAAACCCCCCCAGCCGCGCAGGGGCCCAGGTTTTGCCCGGGTGGCCCGGGCTGTAGCTATGCCGCTGGCTCCACCCTATGTGGTAGAGGAACTTGCCCTGCTATAACTTATGGGTTTGGTAGAATTTTTGGGGCGCGCTTGAATCCGCAGCGGATCGGCCGGTTCCTCTGGTTTGCGGATTTCCACAGAACAATCTCAAAAAGGGCGATTTGCGTTTCGCGGATTTTTAAATTATTATTACCAATACACTCCACGGATTCCACAACCCGCGGACGGATTTTCAGAATCTGCGGATTCAGTTATCCACGTGCGGATTTTTTAGAATCCGCCAATGGATCTCTGAATCCGCGGATCGGATTCCACAAATCCATTAACAAATTGTATCCAATTGTGGATTTTGATGAATCCGCACGGATTAAAACCGACCAGATCCGTCCGTGGATTTTACACCGCGAAACAGATTGTGGGAGGAAAATTCGTGAAAATCCAAGAAACGGATTTGTGCTGATTCACCCCTTTTCTAGTGTTTGGTTTGCAGCCTCTACCAGCTTCACAATAAGAGGGGGCAGGGGGGGAACAAGTGGAAATCAGTCCAAAAGGATGAAATGTCTGCCTTTAATTTGTTTTTCCAATTCTGTACTTAATTAATCCATGCTTTCCTGTCCAAATTGTGTAATAGAGAAAGTACAAGTTTCATGTTAAAAATGGATAACAAGCTAAAAAGTGACACTTTCTGTGAGCTCATTTGCATAATATTCCCAGAATATAGTATCTGCCCTTTATTATTGCATAGTGTGCGATGATGGGGTAAAATAGTTTTTTGAGACTTGTGGAAGATAAATGTGCTCATGAGATTCTTGTCTGTGCTATTATTTCTATATAAAACCCATACAAGTTAAATTAAAGTTCTATTTTTAAGTGCTTTGATTTCTTGATCTTTTCCCAGATGTATTTTGTAGGAGTGTATCATGAAGAAATACTGTAGTCTCACACAATTGACACAAATGATATGATTATTTCATTGGGCCATCTGTCTTCCTGGGAACTAACATCCTCCCTTTCTTTCTCACACGTCATGATTCAAAAACCAGTTGGAATTAGTCATGCATATAAATGTACAGTATTCAGTCACACACAGTTTTACAGTTTATGATGTCATTTTTCTAATTGAATGAAACTTCAAAAAAAGATGTCATATTTGTTGTAATCTTATTTTTATGTTGCAGGCATCCCTCATGTTTTTATTTCCTTCTCACTTGTTTCTATTGGGCAATGATTTATTCATGATGAGCAAGCAATACTGCTTTCAGGATAATAATAAAAAAAAAATTAAAAAGCATCTTAAAAGGCACAGATAACAAACATAATGCTCCATTTATAATAAAGTAGAGATTGAAACACCGCATTTGTGGATGTGCTAATTTTTCAGGAAATATCGTTTTTTCAGGTTGTCTTTGAAGTGTGTGACCCTGTGTGTGTGACACCCGTGTAATCTCCCCATGTAACCCTGATCCAGTCATTGTATCACCCCATGGTTCAGGCAGCAAAATGTGATTCTAAAAATATCCTCTCTTTGGGCCAGTTACTGTGTCTGTAACATTCTATGCGCAGTGTTGTTAACATTGTTAGCGCAATATAATAGGAAAGCATTGTATTCTCTTTACGAGCCCTCGTTAGTAAAGTATAAGGAGGGATCTTCCCCTCAGATAAAATGTTTCACTTTCCAGAAGTTTGAACATTTTGGGAAATTATTTAATGGCCAAGTTACGTGGTTTGGGATCCCAGGAATTCTCCCCGTGGCTTCTCTCTTTTTTAATTACCGTATTGGCCCGAATATAGCGCGACCTCACACATAATACGACCCCTACAGTTTTGAAGGTGTTCTACAGGAAAAATAAAACGTTTCAAATGTACCTCCAGATAAAACTGTTTTTTTTAAATTACTGTTTTAGCTCTTTTTTCCCTGTCTGTTGCGCGCCCCGCTCAGTAGCATTTGGAGCCATCAAAGAGATTGTGATCAGCCTGTGAGGTCCTGTGTTTCCTCCGCCGGGGCGAACAGCTGATGAGCAGGAGGGGTAGGGGGGGGGGCGCGGCGTGCAGTCAAGCGCCGGGACAAAATGGCCACCTCTCCTTACTTGTGGGCCCTCCGCTGCAGCAGACTTTTTTCCCCCATAAATATATAGATATGTGTATATATACATATAAATATATCAATAAAAAATAATATATAATATAGTGAGTTCCATCATGAATTATCCTGAAGGTGCACACTGTAACTGGATGTTGAATTTTCGGTGGT
This sequence comes from Ascaphus truei, assembly GCA_036426205.1. Taxonomy (NCBI): domain Eukaryota; kingdom Metazoa; phylum Chordata; class Amphibia; order Anura; family Ascaphidae; genus Ascaphus; species Ascaphus truei. Next base: position 8,346 of record WSYH01005694.1, on the reverse strand, counting down.
GACTGGGTTCAGAAGAAAGAGAAACTGGATGTTGAATTTTCGGTGGTGACTGGGTTCAGAAGAAAGAGATTGCAAATACAAGTATCAGTTGACAAGATCGCTACTATTTGGGAACCCTTGCGGGGCAGGAGATGGGAGCGGGGATGTCCCTCCGGTCCCCGCTTCCCCCTGTCACTGCGTGACAGCCCGCGGGGTAGGAGATGGGAGCGGGGATGTCCCTCCAGTCCCCGCTTCCCCCTGTCACTGCGTGACAGCCCGCGGGGAAGGAGATGGGAGCGGGGATGTCCCTCCGGTCCCCGCTTACCTCTGAACCCCCCACGTGCCCGGTGCTCCCACTGCCTGCATGGAGGTGGTAGCAGGGGGTTTCTTCTCCCCACCGCTGTCCCCGGCGCTCCCGCTGCCTGCACGGGAGGAGGGGGGGAGCGGTTTTGTGGTGCTGGTTGCAGCCTTTCCTCTGTTCCGACCTCCCCCCCGTCTGTAGAGTGAGAGAGTGTGTGTGTATGTATATATGGGAGAGCAACTGTGTGTGTGTGTATGTGGGTGTGGGTGTGTGTGTATGTGTGTATGTATATATGGGTGTGGGTGTGTGTGTGTGGGTGTGTGTGTGTGTGTGTGTGTGTGTGTGTGTGTGTGTGTGTGTGTGTGGTGTGTATCGGTGTGTGTGTGTGTCGGTGGGTGTGTGTGTATCAGTGTGTGTGTGTGTGTGTGTGTGTGTGTGTGTGTGTGTGTGTGTGTGTGTGTGTGTGTAAAATAAATATAAACACGGAGCAGCTCGGATTGTGGCTTTAAGGATTCATTGCTATTAATTTGTTGTCTGTATTACAGTGCTGGAGAATCACCATTTAGAAGACAATTTGTTTCATAAATAAAACCTAATTTTCCTATTAAATATATTATAGGCTCACTCCATGGACTTTGATGACACCTGGCACCCTGCCACTCACCCTTCAGGTGCAGTGTTGCCTGCTATTTTAGCCTTGTCCCAAATATTTCCCAAAGACAAAAGAATCAGTGGGGAAGACCTTCTGATGGCTTTTAATGTGGGAATTGAAGTACAAGGAAGACTAATGTGTTTCTCAAGTGAGGCAAAGGATATTCCCAAAAGGTGAGCACACTCCTAATGAAAGCAATATCCTGATTAATATATGCCATTTATTTTCATATGCATTTGAAAATATAAGATGTAATTATTCATTTTCAATATGTTCAGAAATTAAAATTCTTCTTCTTAATGGTACTAAAATAAAGTGTGTTACAGATTAAATGTGAGAGTTGAAGGTTAAGTATTACTTAACCATTGGTTCTTAGTCGTAACATTATTTTAAATGAGAGGATAGTTGTATGTCTTAATTTTTACACAAAATGCCATCAAGCATTTTTTTTTTCCAAATGCAGAAAAGCAAAAACCTGGGATTATATATGTATTATTACTATCACCTTTATTGACTCTAATGTATATTATAAATGTTTAAACCAATGAGGCTGCAGCTTTTTAAAAAAAAATTACACAAAATATTTTTTAATGATGGATACAAACTGTAAAGACGCATTTTTTAATAAGTTCAAGAACTCAGGCAATGGAATAATTTTCATCGGACCAAAGTCACATCCCCCATATTATAGAATAAGCAGTCTTGGCACATTGACAAAAAATTTTTTTTTATTTTAAAGTGGAAAGTTTCTGTTAATCTCCGTATTCTAATATCTCTGGGAACACAGTCATTTTCCACATTGTAGTACATGTATTCACTATTTATAGATTAAGGAATATATGTCTAGTTTCAATAGGATTATGTAGCATGGATAACAAATGTGTTTGTGAACTTGCTGTTTATAATTATACTCCATGCAAATCTGTATTCATGTAAATATCAACATTATTTATTTAATGCTAAATCTGAAAATATATTTTTTTCCCCATACAGATTTCATCCTCCGTCTGTAGTTGGCACCATGGGCAGTGCCGCAGCCTCAGCCAAGCTTCTGTCATTAAACAGAGAACAATGCACCCATGCATTAGCAATAGCAGCTTCCCTGGCTGGAGCCCCAATGGCAAATGCTGCTACTCTTGCTAAACCCTTGCACATTGGCAATGCCACGAGATTAGGACTTGAAGCTGCACTTCTGGCTGCGAAAGGAATGAAGGCCAATTCTCTAATATTGGATGATGTTCCTGGGTGCTCAGGTTTTAGTGCTTTCTATGGGGATTATCAGCCTAAATCCCTATTTCCACCAGGAAAGCACTATGAATTTCTCTTGGAGAAGCAAGACATTGCTTTCAAGAGGTTTCCAGCCCATCTTGGAATGCACTGGATAGCAGATGCCTCAATCGCAGTGAGAAATAGACTCATAAACCACTTTGGCTCATTTAATCCATCAGACATTCAATCTATTGTTCTCAGAATCCCAGTTTCCAAATACATTAATAGACCCTCTCCTGATTCAGAGCACGAGGCGCGTCACTCCTTCCAGTTCAATGCATGTACTGCACTCTTAGATGGTGATGTTAACATTGGTTCCTTCAGCGAGGACAGCTTATATCGAGATGAACTCCAGAAACTCCTGAGTAAGGTGGTAGTGGAGCACCCTGAAGATAATGTGGCCAACTTTGATAAAATGTATGGGGAGGTTGCCCTGCACCTGCACAATGGAGACATTATAGAAGGAAGGAGTGATACATTCTATGGGCACTGGAGAAACCCCCTGAGCAGAGACTCTCTCCTAAAGAAGTTCCGATCCAATGCAAAACATGTCCTCAATGATGACAAAGTGGAAGCTATAATCCACACAGTAGACAATATAGAAAGCCTGAACGACAGCTCTCAGCTGCCATTGTTACTACAGTAATTATTATGCAATTAGGTATTTCGCTTATTTGTATCATATTAAATTCCACTGGGACTTTACAGGGTGTTCAGTTATTTGCTGAAGGAAAAACCATCAAATGAATATAATTCTGGGAAACATATGTACTAAACATATAACTTAAATAACAGCATTTATATGACAGTTTCCATACTATATATTCACATTTTAATTAAAGCAGAAATCTTGTATTAACTAATATTATTTTTATCGAGACGTTATTTAAATTGCATTACTGAAGAATGTTGCTTTCTGTGCTGATAGATATTTGTATTTGTTTTGTCAATTGATGTCTACATTACATTAGTAACTATTACAGTCAATAGATATATTTAAAAGAATATTACAATCCAACATTTAACCAAAAACAATTGTACATTTTACAAGAAATATAGAAAAAATGCTGTTTCCATGTTATTTATTGTGCAACAACTACAAAATGTGTGTATTATTATCACTGTACTGTATAATTGTTATTTCATTTTTAAGTTATTTTATCATTACAATGAATTTTATTTACAAAATACTGTGTATTGGACAAACTATATGAACACAGTATTGATATAATATTTACATGTATGTACAGTATGTTTGTGTGTACATTGCAATTTATATTTTATTTCAATATTATAACAAATAAATAAAATACAAATAAAATATCTACTAGTATGATTGGATTTTCGTGCTGAAGAAATGAATAATTTTTCAGGTGTGGTGTTTGATATTAATTTGTTGGTTCTGGGGGTTGGGAAAGTGTCAGAAAAGAATGACAACGATAGAAAATAGTAGGTTTTGTAAGTAAATGAACTTACAATTCTATCCATTATTTTGAACATAGTTTGACTGCATTAACAGCATCACACAACTTCCAGATCCCCAAAACAATTACATCCCAAATACCAGCTCTCTCCCATCATGAACCCAGCCGAGAAATACCAGTCAGCATTCCACAATACAAGCACAACCACAACCAGGCGGTTATAGACATGGATATAGACAAATATCTATTACTAGCTGATATACCCAGCATTTTTAACATGAAATGCGTAGGAGGGTGAGTGCCTCCACTTTTTTAGATGGATCAATAAAGGAATATTTTTAATACTATTTGTTTGGCCCACTTTTGGCTGTTGCGCCAGAATCACCTTTTTCTCAGGTTATAGACACGGATAGAGACAAATATTTATTTAAAGGGCAGACACTTCACAACCTATAAAGGTAATACAAATACATAATAATAACCTACACAGAATATAATCTATATATATATAAAAATGAAATTTGCTTGATTGTTAGTAGATGTGGGGATTCTCATTGGTCCCTCGGTCCGCCCGCCCATGCCCCGCCTCCCCCACGGGTCTCATTGGCCAAGAGGTACGCTGACATCATGGACACACCTACTCCACAGACAGTCTCACCCCTGGAGACTCACCATAACACTCTGACACTCTCTCCCTGCTGAATCACCCCTGCGGGCTCACCATAACACTCTGACACGCTCTCCCTGCTGAATCACCCCTGCGGACTCACCACAACACTCTGACACTCTCTCCCTGCTGAATCACCCCTGCGGACTCACCACAACACTCTGACACTCTCTCCCTGCTGAATCACCCCTGCGGACTCAGCCAACCACCTTGGTAAGTTTAACACACTCTGCTGTCCACCACCCCTGTTACCCGTCACCTTGCTAAGTTTAACACACTCTCTGATGTACACCACCCTGTCACCCGTCAACCTGCTAAGTTTAACACTCTCTCTGATGTCCACCACCCCTCTTACACGCTGTCACAAATTACCACATCAGCACTCCCCTTACTGTGTCTCCGCTATCCCGCACGCTCAGCTATGTCCCCGCTTACCCCATCAGCAGCCCCCTTACTGTGTAACCGCTACTGTCATGTCCACCCCCCCTCTTACCCAGCAACGCCACCGATCACAACTGTGTCCACCGCTACTGTCATGTCCACACGCCCGCTCTGCAATGGCCGCCTTCACGCCCAACGGCCACGCCACCGCTCACAAATCACTCCCTCAGCCTTCTCGCACGATACTTACTCTCCTTCCAGCCCCATTACATATTTATTGCCCACCTTCATCAAAATGACCAACAATAATCAATACCCGCCCGATCCAAAAATTACACCCTTCACGCATGATTAAATATTAATTTCACACACTGCACCGATACTATGCTAAAATGGCCGCCAAACTCTATTAATTGTACCCCTTACTTACTCCATCACTTTTTCCGACAACAGAACTCTGAAAAAATTCCACAAACAGTGCTCAGCATCCACCATCAAGACAACACTACTATGTCACAGCGCAGGCAGCGCTAACGGGCATCGGGCGCCGCCGCATCACCTCTCTCCCCCCTCCACCCCCACCCCCCCGGCACACCAAAAGCTGGCACCAAGACAGCTCTCAGCTGCCATTGTTACTACAGTAAATATTGGGAAATGATCTATCTGGCTTATTCGTATCACAATAAATTCCACTGGGACTTTACAGGGTGTTCAGTTATTTGCTGATGGAAAATAAATAAAATGAATATAATTCTGGGAAACATATGTTCTAAACATATAACTTAAATAACAGCCTTTATATGACAGTTTCCATACTATATATTCACATTTTAATTAAAGCAGAAATCTTGTATTAACTAATATTATTATCGAGACGTTATTTAAATTGCATTACTGAAGAATGTTGCTTTCTGTGCTGATAGATATTTGTATTTGTTTTGTCAATTAATTTCTACATTACATTAGTAACTATTACAGTCAATAGATATATTTAAAAGAATATTACAATCCAATATTTAACCAAAAACAATTGTACATTTCACAAGAAATATAGAAAAAATGCTGTTTCCATGTTATTTATTGTGCAACAACTACAAAATGTGTGTATTATTATCACTACTGTATAATTGTTATTTCATTTTTAAGTTATTTTATCATTACAATGAATTTTATTTACAAAATACTGTGTATTGGACAAACTTTATGAACACTGTATTGATATAATATTTACATGTATGTACAGTATGTTTGTGTGTACATTGCAATTTATATTTTATTTCAATATTATAACAAATAAATAAAATACAAATAAAATATCTACTAGTATAATTGGATTCTCGTGCTGAAGAAATTAATCATTTTGCAGGTGTGGTGTTTGATATTAATTTGTTGGTTCTGGGGGTTGGGATAGTGTCAGAAAAGAATGACAAAGATAGAAAATAGTAGTTTTTATAAGTAAATGAACTTACAATTCTATCCATTATTTTGAACATAGTTTGACTGCATTAACAGCATCACACAATTTCCAGATCCCCAAAACAATTACATCCCAAATACCAGCTCTCTCCCATCATGAGCCCAGCCGAGAAATACCAGTCAGCATCCCACAATACAAGCACAACCACAACCAGGCGGTTATAGACATGGATATAGACAAATATCTATTACTAGCTGATATACCCGGCGTTGCCCGGGATTGAATTTTCCCGCTCCCCCCTTATCCTGACTCCCCCTCTCTGTCTCCACTCCCGCCCCCTCTCTCCCCATTCCCCTCTCTCTTTCTCCCCCGTTCACAGTAATCTGGCCCCCCCTGCACATGAATGCAGGCTCCCCCGGTGCACAGCTCGGGTCCCCCCCCATTCACAGCTCCTGTCCCCTCCCCCCGTTGACAGGTCCGTTGCCCCCCCCTTTACAGCTCCGTTCCCCCCGTTAACAGATCCGATTCCCCCCCAGTTCACAGCTCCGGTCCCCCCTGAGTCCCATGGAGCAGCCCTCACTCTCTTCCCCCCGGCGGCCGGGAGGGTTGCTGTGCGGCTCAGTGTTGTTTTGCACGGCACCGGCTCACTTAGGGTTGTGATTTTCCCGCCCCCTTCAGAACTCGCCGGCAGCGGCTCACTGGGTGTTGGGCGGGAGGATTATTTGGTGCCAGATCACTGCGGGTGTGGGCGGGGGGGGGGGGGTTACTTACCGGGGGCAGTGGGTCACTTCGGTGGGGGTGGTTTACTTATCGGGGATGGCGGCGGGGGGTTTGTCTGCGGCGGCTGTCTGCGGGTGCCGGTTGTTCGGTGGTGGGTGATGGGGGGGCTGGTAGGTTGGGGGCAGCTCACTCTAGATATGTGTGTGTCTTCTCCCTGCCTGGCTTTATCCGGTATGTATATAGATATGTGTGTCTTCTCCCTGCCTGGCTTTATCCTGTATGTATATTTATTTATAAAATTATTTATTTATTTATAAAATATTTTACCAGGAAGTAATACATTGAGAGTTACCTCTCGTTTTCAAGTATGTCCTGAGCACAGAGTAAAACAAAATAATACATGGTTACAAATACAGTTACATAAATGAACAAGGTATACATTATATACAAGACATTGCATGCACAGTTAAAGAAAATATATATTATGAGCGTATGAAACAGTTACAGACCAGATTAAAGTGTGAGACAGCCTTAGATCTGAAAGAACTCAAGCTGGTGGTGGATATGAGAGTCTCCGGTAGGTTGTTCCAGTTTTGGGGTGCACGGAAGGAGAAGGAGGAACGTCCGGATACTTTGTTGAGTCTTGGGACCATGAATAGTCTTTTGGAGTCTGATCTCAGGTGACAGGTACTGCATATTTAAAACTAGTGAGTGGGGGAGTGGGGGAAGTGGATGGACTGGGCGCTTCCTAAACAATATAGTAATTAGTGTGATAAGTGACACACCTTAAGTACACACAATAAACCTATCACCATATAGTGTTAAATAAAATAAATTAAAACCAGTGTACAACAGCAGCTCAACTTCCTCTTTTGGGATCGTTCCTAATCCCAGGATGTGAAGTATTTCTTTTCTTGGGGTTGAGGAGGAGCGCTGGATCTCGTGATATGTGAAAAGATATAGATATATATAGTGCAGATGGTAATTCACTGCTTTAAATGATGTAAAACATAAGAAATGAACTCACAAAGAACGTATAAAATCACTGCATGTCAGAGATCCTTCTCTCTCTGACTGGAGCCCTTTATGTTACTGGAGTCTGTATCCTCTCAGTGAAGTGGATGATATGAAAATAAAGAAAACCACAAATAGTGCAAATAGTATGAACTATACAAATGTATTATGCACAGGTAGTCTGGAAACTCACATTTTCCATAATAAAGTTGGGTGGTGGAGAGAACCGCCGATAGAAGCAGGCTGCTGTTCGGTGCTTCACTTTCCCCTCACAGTGTAGTTCAATGCCAGTCTGTGCCGTCGCGTCACTTCCGGTTTCGCGTCACGTCACTTCCGGTTTCGCGTCATAGGTGAGGGCGGGAAGCCAAAATGGGAGTGATATCAGCAGTGGATTGCCAGTCTTTGCCAGTCCTTCCAGGCGCAGAATCTCTCTAACTCTACGCGTTTCGCAACAGCTTCTTCAGGAGTACCTAACAACAAGGTATACATTATATACAAGACATTGCATGCACAGTTAAAGAA
>WSYH01005693.1:9995-42720 GCA_036426205.1 Ascaphus truei | reverse complement strand
GCCTCTGTCTAAAAGCTGTGTTTAAAACAGCATGCATTGGCTTGGGGGTCGTGGAAGGCTGAAACTTGGCCACTATTGCAAAGGTCCACCGGCATGAGGACCTGGCAAATTTCAGCCCGCTCAGAAATATATATATATATACTCCCAGTAAGATATATATGTATGGGGGGTTATAGGTATTGTTTTTTTTTATATGTATTGGGGTTTATTGTATGCATCATGCAAGGCAGGAGAGTTAGACGGAAAGGAGAGAAATACATGGGAAGGGGTGGGGGGCTCGTGAGGTGTGAAATGGGGGGGCAGGTGGCGGGCAATACCGCTGACAAGGGGGGGCCCTGCTTAAAATGTTTGTCCCGGGCCCCACGATTTCTGTTGGCGGCCCTGTTGGCAAACTACACATGACATCATCGACGAAGGGGTTAATACACTGCAATGATGACAGTAGGGATATTTACATATACTGTGCCATCACGTCATTGCACATAATATATCATTACCATATCTTATTAAAACTAGATTTTTTTAAATAATTAGAGATTATACGGTGTTTCATTCCTAATTAATTAATTCTTTGTCGATTCTACTTTTTTTCCAGGAACTCAAGTCTTATTGAAGCTGGGAGCAATGAGCTAAAAATTGGAATCCATCACTCCTTAAGTTTTTTCAGGCTTGAGGCAGGAGCTGGTATATTTTTCTACAGGGGCAGTAATGACGGTAGGTGCCTGTGAAAACCAACATGACATGACACCTCATCTCATTAACTCGTTTGCATCCTGTTCCCCATGAGAAAAACATTTCTTAAATCTGCATGTTTTAGGCATGCATGAGCAGCAACAATAATACTTATACATCTGATTCCTTTTATTTCATTAAATTAAAGTCTGGAGGCTAAGATTTTTGCCTTGTTGAACACCACCATTTAGTTGTTCTGTAATGTAGCTTAGAAATTCAATACTATTACTGAACCATTTGTTGCAAGTGGAGCCTGCAACACATGGCACAGCTGACAAAGAAAACAATTTGTAATGTTGGTTTAAAGCATGTAATGAGGAAACATGATTGACATTTTACTCAACTCTCACTATTTACTATAGACAATCCCTGATGTTATGCTAAAAAAAGTATGATTTCTAATTAAGCTTTCTCAATCCAATGGAATGGAAAATAAAGCGATCTCCCCCATTTCCTTTTTTAATCTCCCTCATAGGAGCATTTAATGTACATGTTGGCCACAATGACAAGCCCTTTTCAAGCCTCCGACCCATCGAGTCACATTGTAAAGTCACATCATCAAACACAACAAAGAATGTAATGATGCTTGAAATGGGTAAAGCTATAAAGAAGAATGTGTCACTTACTACAAGCCATAAGTGTTGCATATAAAAAAGGTATCCATTGGAAGGCTTTGCTGACTTCATGATTGGAGGGTATAAATAGTGTATCCAACTTCACTGGCGATAAATTAAAAGAAATTATAATATATATTTATATGATTGACCCATGACTTAGTTTTTTAGTTATGCTTTAGGTCTTTTGTAAATTGTTATTTATTTATGTTTTGTTTTTAACTATTACTTTGTTGGAGGGCAATGTAGTTTAGTGTCTCAACTAGAGAGAAGGTGGAGGTACCACACATTTAAAATTATGTCAGTTTTACTACGGTCGAGATCCACAAAGATCTGTTACGTGACTTAATGTGATGTTAATCTAATTTAACATCATCTTAAGTCTAACGACATATCTTTAAAGGCCAATACAAAGCTCCAAATCATGTTTTCTCAGGTTAAGAGCATTGCGTAAACTATAACGTTCGTTAATAATCAGAAGATTAAAAATATATGTAATTCTACCTAAAAGTTACAGTACATAAGTTAAGTCACATCAAAACTTGGTGTTACACTCATCCAGACCCTAAAATAGGGCTTTTGCATTATATGAGAGAATGAGAGATATGCTGTGTCCACCTGTAGAATGGCCAATGTTTTCACTTACAATTTGCTTTAACAGAGTTTTGTGACAGAGAAAAAGAATAAAAAAGAAAGAAAAAGTCCTTGGCGCACTATCAGGTATATAAACCTGATAAAAAAATAGAAGTCCCAATTCTCTGAATAAGGGGCAATTCGTGGATCCGGAATTCGATATCTCAGAGTCTCTTGAGTGGTAGATGCGAATCTGCAATAACACAAAACAAAACGACCATTGCGCAGTAACCTCTGATTAATCGGTCGCACCCAAACTGCTGCAAGCTACTTACTTAAAAGTAGAAGATAAAGTGCCTTGAAAGGTATCTTTAACTTTTGCTCCGGTGTGCAGGCTGGATATCAGTAGATCGCCAGATGGTATTAGCCCTCTCCACACAGTTGCGAATACATACATGAAAATAAAATGGAATAGAAAAAACCAATGGTATGATACCATATATTTAATAAAACAAACTAGGACTTACAGCAGTACACTCACATGCTGACCGGCCCTATGGACAGGATACAATGTGCCGTCCGCTAGCTTGAGAGGATACAGAAGCGGTAAATATGGAGGTAAAGTCCTGCGTTAGCCTCCTCCTCGTGGCCGCGACAGTACCTCAATACCAACAACTTTAATTTAAAATTCACTTTTAAAACTAGTCCACTCACTATTGATTTTCTAGACCTAACGTTGTTCATAGAGAAGGGATTAATTGAAACCAAAACCTTCTACAAAAAGGTGGATGCCAACACCTACCTTCTAGCATCAAGCCATCATAATCCGAGATGGATTAATAATATTCCTAAAAGCCAGTTTCTAAGAACGAAACGTAATTGCTCTCAGGTAGAAGTGTTTAATACACAGGCTGATGATCTAAGGGATACATTTATGGACAGAGAATATAGCCATACTAGGGTGATGAGAGCATTAGAAACAGTGAAAAATACCAACAGGGAGGATTTGATCCTCATGAATAATAAGGAAAATAAAAATAGAAATAAATTAGATGGAGTTGAATTCATTCCATTTATCACAAAGTATAATGGAATGGCCAATAAAATAACTAAAATAATAAAAAACACTGGGGAATTCTACAGGGTGACACACTACTCAGTACGATATTAGCCAAGTGTCCACAAATAGTATTTAAAAAGGCGGATAATTTAAAATTAAAGCTATCTCCCAGTTGCCCATTAAATGTAACCAAAGAACGCAACACTACATGGTTGAAGGAATTAAATGGTTTCTTTACATGTGGTAAGTGTATAGGTTGCAAGTTTAGCTCTAAATGTAGGGACTTTAGGTCACACAATACAGGAACAACATTTCCAATTAAATCATTCATAAACTGCAGGAGTCTGTTTGCGGTCTACCTGTTAGAGTGCCCTTGTGGGCTACAATATGTAGGGCGAACAGGTAGACTGTTAAAACGACGCTTTACAGAACATATATACAATATATAAAGAGGTTTAGAGACACACAGTGTCTCAAACCACTTCAAAATCAAACACAATCAAAATCCAGAAGGATTAATCTGTAAGGGCATAGAATGCCCTAAACAAAATTGGAGAGGGGGAGACAAGATACATTTAATATCCAGATGTGAAAGTTTTTGGATCCATACCCTGAAAACATTGACCCCAAGAGGTCTAAATATAGAATTTGATCTGGCCTCCTTTTTAAAAGATGGCTAGGTCTGTTCTATATAAGTTTGTTGAGGTACTTGTTACTTGTTCCACTAATCCATTTTTTCTCTGCATCCTCTGTTCATTTCTAGCTAATAGTCAACAATATGGCTTGATCAGGTTAGTGCAGGTTGGTTAGATTATCTCTTCCAAGTTGCTGATACGTTTTTATATGTTTTTTTACATTTTATTGATGTTGTATATGAATTATAGGTGTAATTTATAATGTGTAAGTTTAATTGGCATCTATGACTAACGTCTGTAATTAGGATGTGTGTTGATACTCTTTGCTGTACACTTAGCAGTTCCCTGTTGGAATCAATTGTCCAATAGGAGCCGTGTGGGCAGTTTTGTATGTGCTTAAATAGCACGTATTCCCATTGTAACTCCATTACCCCTGAAGAAGTGACGTCAGCAGTCACGAAACGCGCGTAGGGTGGAGTTTCAGCAGGACGTGAGACAGTGTGCGCGAGCTAGTAGAGGAGAAGGGGCGTTCAAGCAGTGATGTCATCGGAGGTGGACCTGACTCTCTGAATCGCGGCCACGAGGAGGAGGCTAACGCAGGACTTTACCTCCATATGCACCGCTTCTGTATCCTCTCAAGCTAGCGGACGGCACATTGTATCCTGTCCATAGGGCCGGTCAGCATGTGAGTGTACTGCTGTAAGTCCTAGTTTGTTTTATTAAATATATGGTATCATACCATTGGTTTTTTCTATTCCATTTTATTTTCATGTATGTATTCGCAACTGTGTGGAGAGGGCTAATACCATCTAGCGATCTACTGATCTCCAGCCTGCACACCGGAGCAAAAGTTAAAGATACTTTTCAAGGCACTTTATCTTCTACTTTTAAGTAAGTAGCTAGCAGCAGTGTTGGTGCGACCGATTAATCAGAGGTTACTGCGCAATGGTCGTTTTGTTTTGTGTTATTGCAGATTCGCATCTACCACTCAGAGGCTCTGAGATATTGAATTCCGGATCCACGAATTGCCCCTTATTCAGAGCATTGGGACTTCTATTTTTTTATCAAGTTTATATACCTGATAGTGCGCCATGGACTTTTTTCTTTCTTTTTTATTCTTTTTCTCTTTGTCACCATTTGTACTAGCCTTATGGATAGGCTTGTTGTTAATCCTTAGGCAGCCACTCCCTCATTCATTAGCACGTGTTTGTGGGTTCCTTGCACACTTGGTATATCTTTTATAGAAGTTATATTTAGTTCACGGCACTTTCATTCATTAATTTGTTTTGTATAGTTTAGGTTATAAATAGGTTGATCGCTTAGTATATGTATAGTTATCCTCCATTTTTATCAACAGAGTTTTGTGATGAAGAACTGCATAACTGACTAATACTTTATGCTTCTATAATCAAACGCAAAATTGTGGGCATTACAGATTAAATTCTAGTCAACCATGGATGTAGTTGTTACATGAAAAGTAAAGACGAAACAAAGATTAGTTTGGGAACATATTTCTATTTATAAATACAAACTATTTGTATAGATGATCTCTCCTGTTTTTTCCTATGTTTTATTAAATCGCTGTCTACAGTATGTGAATACAGTAGTAGGGTCAAAACGTGCAGAGTTCCATATAATTTCATTTAGAAAGCGAACCTTTTGCACTTTGAACCTTCCAAAACTATGAGATCAGAATGATTTACAGCAGTCAAGCCTGAAATTAAAATAACTAGAGTGTGGAAGACTTCCGGTGATGTCAGCTGGCATGGTAGCTTGAGGGAAGAGCTCCCGAGACTCCCTGCCTAAAAGCACCTAATATCAGCACAAAAACCACAAAAATAAACACCTTTTCGGGGACCCGACTAGGTAAAAGCCTGGAGATGGCAAACAAACAAAAAAAAACAGGGAACCAGGACATCGTTAAGTTTTGCGAGTCAGTTCCAAAACCAGCAAGCCGAGGAGCTGAAACCCTGACTCCCCAAGATGGCGCTGAAGAGAGCTCTCAGGGGACTGAGGCAAACACACGTGGTGCCTGGGAGGGATTGGGGGACAAAGGAGAATCGGTTGAAGCTACAAAAACCTACCTTAAGAACTTATTTGACCAATTCTCAATAAAGATGAGACACAACTTTCAAGAAGACCTTCAAACAGCTATCATGGGGGTCAAAAGGGAAATAAAAGAACTCGCAGGGCGCACAGATAAAGTAGAAACAAAACTAGAAGAAGTGTCCCTCTCTCAAACAGCTGCGGAAGAAGAGATATGTCGCCTGGGGTATGAAATCAACTCCCTGAAGGATGTGATCGAAGATCAAGAAAACAGGGATCGCCGCCAAAATATTAGGATCCGCAACATTCCTGAAGAAAGAAAGATTGAAAACCTAAAAACTTACCTGAAAGACTTGTTCTCCTCCCTGATCCCAGATCTTGAACCCAGAGACCTAGACATGGATCGCGCCCACAGAGCGCTAGGTCCCCGTTCCGAGGATCCTAGAAGGAGGAGAGACGTCATCGTAAGAACTCATACTCCATAAAAGAAAAATTGATGTATGAGTGTAGAGAGAGAGGAGAAATCAACTTCCAGAATGAAGCCCTGCAAGTCTTCAACGACCTCTCCAGAACCACCATAGAAAGAAGACACGACATGAAACCCCTCATCAAAATTTTAAACAACCAAAAGATCCGCTACAGATGGGGTTTCCCATTTAAATTGATCGTCCAAAGGAACGGCAGGTTCAGATCAATCATAAGACCAGAAGACACCCCTGCATTTCTAAAATCTCTAGGCCTCCCAGGGCTAGATCACCAGAAAGAGGGAGAGGAGGAGCCGAGTTCCCGCCATACAGCGCCCCAACACAGAGCTTCTGAAAGAATCGCCCCCAAGAGAGTGCCCAGAGCTGCGGACCCATAACAGCTCCTAGAGAAAGATTGAACACCGGCGCCCCCCAGCTGCTCCACTTGGCCTGGTCTGGTCTGTTTCCGATGGCTCCAGAAGGGTAGACGTCGTGAGAAACACCCAGACCCCACCACCACATCCCAGGGCCAGCTAGTCCTGAGGGCCTCACGAGAGCTTTCCTCGGGATCGGCTCTTCGTGTCCCCCAGGCTAAAGGGGAGAAATTCCTCCCGATGGCGCCACCCCTGACTAGCCGTTAATACTACAGGCTCCTCTAGCTCCCTCCCCGTCCTACCTTTTTGCCATCGCAGCTCGGGAGGCCGCTCTGATGAGGAGGGTGTCCCCCTCCTGCTGGTCCCCCCCCCTCTCCTCTGCACCGGGTTTGGTTCCAAGGCGCTCACCCGTCCCTGCCCCCGGCCCTTGTGATCTCCCCCGTGCCCTCCCCTCTGACCCCCCCGCCCCTCTGACCCATTCGCTGCCTCATCCGTCGGGGCCCCGGGCCTCTCCCCGATTCTAGGGAGGGGAACCCGGGGAGGCGATGCCATCTGTGTGGGTGCCGGTTGTGTGGCGCCTCCGAGGGGTGGGGGCACACCTGAAAGGAAGCTCCTACCTCTTTCTTCGGTCGGGGAGGGTGCCGGGGACGAGTCGGGGGCACTGGATGCCTTCTCCAAGGGGGTGGCTGAGAGAGCTGTCCCTGTGTCCACTCGTGCGAACAGAGGAGCCCCAATATCACGCACCCCCAAAGCTCCACAGAAGGGGGGCTGCCATATAACCAGCGGCGGAGACTTCGGCAACGATAATCAGCTAGCAGGTCTGTTACACACCTGCCTTCTCCCTGAGAGTTCATAATCCTCAGAACGTGAACCTTGGGGGCCTGCTGTCTCTCCCCGGTGCTTGCTTCGGTCCCCGCCCCCCTCCCCATTCTAACCCTTTTGACTTTTACCCCATACTAGAGGAGAACATGACTCCCTGCATAGACAAATAATGTTAGACAAATATAAGCTTTTGGAGTATGGTCCTGCACTTCAGGCTTGGAAAAAGTTGTCACGGTTGATGCGCCTAAAAGTCTCCAGAGACCCTGTTTTAGGATGTTTTCCACAATCAAAGGCTCCCCGCCCCTTGCCCCCCCCTTACTGCCCCCCCATCCCCATCCCCTACCCCCATCCCCTCTCCCCTCTCCCCTCTCCCCTCTCCTCCTCCCCCCTCTCCCTAAAACTACTCAGCTGAATATTTATCCTCCATAAGTAAAGCTAAAGGTATAAATGTACCTGTTGCAGCTCAACATAAGGGTAAATAAGTTCCTTACCCCCCCCCCCCCCCCCCCCCCCTCCCCTCTTCTCTACCCCCTCTCTCCCCCTCTCTCCCGGCAAACCACTATAGAGGTTGGGACTCAGAAGTGAGAACCTATGACTAGACGTGCAAAGTCCAATGGGAATATGTTATAAAGGTGTCAAAATGCAAATGTCAAAGCTGAACATGTTATATAAATGTATAGACGAAAATGCTACAAAGATGTAAACCATCACATCATCCCCCATACCCCATACACCACTCGGCCACAGTAACCCGCCTCCCCTCCCCCTCCCACTCCTCCCTCCTCTCCCTAAAAAATACTCAGCTGAATATTGAGTCCTCCAGAGTATAAGTACAGGTTATAAAGCTACCTGTTGAAGCTCACAAAAAGGGAGATAAGTTCCTTACCCCTCCCCCTCTCCTCCTCCCTCCCCGTAGAACAGACAGCAAAAAGACATTCCTAACAACTCAAAAAAATCACTGACAATACCTCCTAGAACCATCACCAAACCAACACTACAACTCCCCTGGCCTCCACCTTCCCATCCCCTCTCCCCCTCCCCCCTCCCCCCTCCCCCCTCTCCTCCCTCTCAGATGGCGGGAAAAAAACACGCCAATAAACTTGGCTTTTTTTTGCTTTTCGCCAAGTTTTCAGTGCTTACTGAATCGTAGTATGCATTTTTGGCGAAAAACAGGCGAAATGTCACTTTGCGCCGCTTACTGCATGAGGCCCTAAGTCCCTTCGGGACAAGGGTTTAACATTTGTGGATCTAAAAAGTCTCCCTTCTTTCCTCAGCTGTCTCCCATCCCTTCTGAGCCCCTCCCCAAAGCCTCCTCTCACCACTCCTCTACTTACCACCTCTCCCACCACCCCTCTACTCTTCCTCTCATCAACACTCACTCCTCTCATTCTCCATCTGAAACAAGAATCACATACTCACAATTGAAAACAGTAACTGTACAACACTATAACAACAAAGATAATTTACGGACAACGCACTCAGAAATGTAAAAAAAAATTTTTTACAACTTAAATAACAATCTCAACTCCTTACGGCCTTGGCGTGTTCTCTCACCCTCCCAACAGCACTTGTAGCTTTGTTACTTTCAACACAGCCTTATATACAGTAGTTATCAATGCAGGCTAATATCATGTGTGTTACGAAGTCTCGTGACATTGCCGCCATTATTGCAAGAACTATCCCAGTGTCTTATTATTGGCCACGTGTATTTTTTAGATTTATGAAATGTTATGACTTCAGCATTATTGTTTATGCAATATTAGCCAATATATTTTTCTTTCAATGGAATGGAATCTTACTACTTAGTACTCCTTAGTAAATATAGCCCTATGTAGCACACAGATGTAACATTTATGCAAGTATGTTCACGTGAAGGTGTTTGACTTGTCAAATATCCTTCATTTTTCTTAGCTTGTTGTGCAGTATCCATTAAGTTGTTTGCTGGCCTGTGATATACAAATCAGAGAAAACACACTCATAATTTTTCAATCTCTAGGCCCTAGCATTTCTTCTCTACTTGTAATTTAAAATAGAGAACCCTTATCTGCATTCATTTCTTACATCATTGCTTTAGCACTTTGTAGATTTTATCTGAGTGTGGCTTTTATAACCCTTTGGAAATTGCAGTGATAAAGAATGCATCAGCAGTTTTCAATTCCATTGCTTTTCTCAGCTGCTCATCAACTCTCCTCTAACACACTAATAGATGGACTATGAGCCTTTACTGTCTTTCATTCTGATGTGGAGCGCGGTGTGTCATTTTTATGCATATGTAACTGATAGAATCACAACAAGATACCTGCATGTCAGAGTTAAAACAAACTCATATATATATATATATATATAAACTCATATATATATATATATTAGACAGTTTATTTCAACATAGTTTATTTACTAAATGCAGATCCAATTTTTTTTTTAAAGAATCTAATGTTTTATATTTGACACTTTAGCAACAGTTCATCAGGTCATGTAATAATTTGAATGCTCCCAGAGAGAGCAGAAAAAAGTACTTTAAGCTCTCATGCAACAAACGATAAAGAGCTATATTTACTTAGTGGTGCTATTCCATAAGTCACCTTTTGGCTCCAGAAGACACCTGATATCCCATCCACCTGAATGGGTCATAATGTGTCATACAGCATCAGAATATGTCTTATGGCATAGCACCGATTAGTAAATGGCAGTCTAACAGACTTATTCTATATCCGCCAAAGTGGATGATTGGGCCGTTTTTTAAATTAAATTCTCTATTGACTTCAATAGGGAATTTGGTCCGAACATGACCTCATTGGCCGCTTTGGGAGATATAGTATAGGGCACTAAATAATTATAAGATACTTAAAACTTTCAGTTTACAATTCAACAAATATTTTATTACTTGTACAGTAATTAGCCGTTGTGCTAATAATAAGCAGAAGAGGCATTCCCCCCTAACATCTCATATCCACTAAAGACTTCAGGTTAATGTTGAGAATTAATGTATAAAGTTAAATTTCTGAACGGGATGGAAACGTCGACCTCATCTGCAAATAAAAACATACAGTATATGTTTCTTAATCAAGATGTGTTTGTTGAATTTCTGTTTTTCTATAGCAAATAAAAATAACTTGTGAGCACATTCATATCTCAGAAAGGTCTGCAAACCTGCCTTTCCACATCATCTGTTAGCATACAATGCTTCCACTTTTGCTTCCTGTCCATTTTAACATGGAACTTCTAGAAAACTTCTGGAAAACAAATACAAATACATAGAAGCTTTGCTCTTCCCTTTATGGAGTATGCAGCGGGTAAAAAGATTGACCGTACAAGTATGGAATACAATTACAGTGCTTCTTCCAAATTAGCTTGAAATGTATTACTGAGTTCTACAATTTGAACCTCAGTCTATTAACAAAGGAGTCATTTAGTTGCATCTTTTGATAAAAAAAATTATTCAAGCAAGCTAACCCCAACAAGGTAAACTCTAATAATAGCAGGTACTAATACTACAGTAAATGAATACAATTTATTATAAGCTTATGTCTGCCTTATTACACATGTTTTTCAGCACAGCCTGGGCTAAACAAGTGCATAGCCAATAAACCCCTCTTCCTAAAGAGAATGAAGGATCAAAGGTTTCTAAAGTTTAGGGTAAATATTTATTTATAAACACACAATCTCAGCAATCTCTAACCCCCCCCCCCCCCCCCCCCCCCCATCATATATATTCTTGTGTCAAAAGGAGTGGTTCTGAGCATGGTCAAATGTAAACGACAAAAGACAAAAATTCCCAATGCTATAGCCAATGTGACAAAATACAGTTAAATACTTCAATGTTAGTATTCTCATGACTAAGGGTCATTTACAGTAGTTAAACCCTTTTGCCAAAGCGTTATAAGCCTGCAGCCACTTCACGGCATGACCAATATGCAGGTCCTTAAACTACCTGTGAAAATTCTCATTTACCTCTGTTGGAGGGAGAAGGGCCTCAGTGGACCTGTCCT
Source organism: Ascaphus truei (assembly GCA_036426205.1). NCBI lineage: Eukaryota > Metazoa > Chordata > Amphibia > Anura > Ascaphidae > Ascaphus > Ascaphus truei. The sequence continues at coordinate 31,411 of WSYH01005693.1, read as the reverse complement.
GCACAGGAACATGGAAAAACCTGCTACTTACAAAGTGGGGCAGGGTGAACTTAAACCCTGGAAAGAGGGGCCACTAACCTCCAGTTAACTGATACCAGTGGAAAATAAAAATTAATAAACACACAATACGAGCAATCTCTAACCCCAGAACCCACCACATCCTATTATGCTGTATAAATATATATATATATATATATATAGATATATATATATTTATATATATATATACATGAGTAGGTATCAGTACCGTGTTAGCCGGTTCAATAATCATAAAATAAATAGATGATCCGTTCTGTGGCTAACGAAATCTTTTATTTGTGCGAGCTTTCGAGATACACTGATCTTTTTCCGGCGATGGGTAACATCGCCGGAAGAAAGAGTCAGTGGTATCTCGAAAGCTCGCACAAATAAAAGCATTCGTTAGCTACAGAACGTATCATCTATTTATTTTTTGATTATATATAATATATTATAGCCTCTTCTTGATTCCCAGTAAAATCAACCCCCCCACTGATGAGACCCATCAAGGTCGAAACAGCTGCTGTGGGTGGTTTTCTGGGTATTGCACCTAAACCCTGGCTGTGCTCAAAGCTGTTGACCCATCAGCAAGCTTAACCTATAGGGAAACATGTTAAAAATGGTTTATTGAGCAAAAAAGTGACACTGGTGTGCTCATTTGCATGTTTTCCCAGAATCCCTTGCTGCAGTGGAAGTGCTGTATGTGGGTGGGTGATAATGGGGGGAGGCGGGGTTTGCAGACCTGCCTAAGACATGCAGATGAGCATACAGCCTATATTTGCATATTTGCTTTTCTGGGGAGGGTTTTTTAATTTTTTAATCACAACTAACTTAACTCAGTATTATTGGTTGGGCCTATCCCCATAAGCTCTCTTGCTTCCCAGTAAAATCACCCCACACTGATGAGACCCATCAAGGTCAAAACAGCTGTCTGTGGGGTGTGGTTTCTGGGTATGCACCTTAACACGTGCTGTGCTCAAAGCTGTGACCATGCAGCAAGCTTAAGCCTATAGGGAACCATGTTAAAATGGTTATTTGAGGCAAAAAGTGACACTGTGTGCTCATTGCATGTCATTTCCCAGAATCCTTGCTGCAGTGGAAGTGCTGTATGCTGGGGGATAATGGGGAAAGGCGGGGTTGCAGACCCGCTAAGACATGCAGATGAGCATACAGCTATATTTGCATATTTGTTTCCTGTGGAGGGTTTTTTGTCACTTTTTTACTCACCATAACTTAACTCAGTATTATGGTTTGGCTATCCATAAGCCTCTCTTGCTTCCAGTAAAATCAACCCCACACTGATGAGACCAAATCAAGGTCGAAAATGCTGTTGTGGGTGGTTTTTCTGGGTATGCACCTTAACCCTGGCTGTGCTCAAAGCGTGTGACCATGCAGCAAGCTTAAGCCTATAGGGAACCATGTTAAAATGGTTTTTTGAGGCAAAAAAGTGACAATGTATGCTCATTTGATGTCATTTCCCAGAATCCCTTGCTGCAGTGGAAGTGCTGTAGGCGGGTGGGTGATAAGGGGAAAGGCAGGGTTGCAGACCTGCCTAAGACATGCAGATGAGCATACAGCTATTTTGCATATATATATATTATTATATATTATATTATATATATATATAATATATATATATATATATATACTTGTGCAACAGGAATGCGACTGAGCGTGGCCAAATATATTATTAACAACAGAACAAAGAGACCCATATGCTACATCCTATGTGACAAAATACATAGTTAAATACTTCAATGTTAGTATTCTTATGACTAAGGGTCATTTAGTTAAACCCTTTGGCCAAGGCGTAATAAATGGCAACCACTTCATAGCATGAGCAGTATGCAGGTCTTAACTCTACCTGATAAAACTCTCATTTACCTCTGCTGGAGGGTGAGTTTATCACCTTGTCCCAATCCCTGTCCAATTAGCTTGTAATAGTAAATTATGTTATGCTATGTTTGCTTTGTTTTTCTTTGTGAGGATTGATGCAGCATGAAGACATTTCCAGCTTTCATGCCCACCTCACTCTGGAACTACCCAAGAAAGAATTATTGTGAGTGCTAACTTAATTTTGAGCACTTTGTAATTTTTTGTCAACTTGATTTGGCTTTATTCACATATATATATATATATATTTCACCCATTTGCGTTTTTTGTTGTTGTTTTTTTCACATTTTCTACAATATAACAGTTCTAGAGACCGTCCTTAGGAGCAGCATTTAGTGGTGGAGCACTTGAATAGTTTATTAATCACATGGTGTTGTTGTTTTTTTGTGTTTTTTTTGTTTGTTTGATTTGTGGACCATTCTCCAACCTGATGCATATTCCATCCCACAATGAGCAGCCACTTTGCCTTTTATTTCACATTGTCCCTCATTCCCTCTTGATTTTAATCTCTCATTGCCTCTTTGTATCTGTTTGTGCATGTTTCTCCTTATTTGTATTTTTGTGTAGCTCTGTTTATGTAAGTATTGAATCTCGGAACCCCCATTGTACTGCGCTGCGGAATATCTTGGCCCTTCACAAACAATAATAATAAATGATCATTTTAAATACTTATTTCATTCTGAAACAGTCTGCATATATTTTTTCATAATATATTTAAATTCAGATAAATACTCTAAAAACTTTGTAGCATAAATCGTTTAATAGATCAGTTTTTTTTGTGTGTATGATGACATAAAAATAAACCTTCCCTGAAATGTTGAGGGTCTTGCAGTTCATTTCAATGGTCTGATGATTTCAGCTGAACAAATCCTCCAATACTGGGAATTCTGAGGTAAGCACATTCTAAATGGGCTCTTTATAACTTCAATACTTTATCAGCCTGTCGTACAATTTAGGTCAAACCAGTTGAAAAAATGTCCATAACCCATTCATTTTAACAGAGCATTTTCCATGTCTATCTTATTTTTTAAACACATATTTATACAGGGTTGTAAAGCACCAGATGCTAATACGCTTTCAAAAAAGTGATTTCTCCAGGGCCAACTAAAAATGTACCATCTGTAAAGTAATTCTCGAATATAGCTACATTGAGACTGCACAGAATGAAAACAAATAAGCCACTGAAATAAGGTATTTGTGTTTTTTTCTGCAGGAAATTCTTTGTAATTATTTGCAAATTCAGTATAATACACCTCTAGAAAAATGTTGGCAATAGCAAAACTCCCTTGGTAGATTCTCCTTTCTTCTTCCATTCTCTGTCTACTTAATGTAGTTTAAGGATGCAGCATTGACCATTTTCACCATTCCTTGTCTCCAGATCATAATTATATCCGATCTGTACAGGGATAAAGAAACACTTCAGCTGCTTGGCTTTCTGTACAGTATGTAATGATGGAGCGGCCGTTATTCGAACATTTAACGAGGTGTGTACTGCTGTGGCCGAGTTTATTTGAGCATTTGCCCGTTCTCGGCCGCAGCAGTAACCTGGCGCGCGCCGGAGGGTGCCGGGCGCGCGCCGAAGCCACGGAGGAGCGCCCTCCGGTCGGGGCTTTCTCCCTCCCGCTGCCGGGTCCGCCGGGTCCCCCGGAACCCCCTGCCGCCATCCCCCACATCGCGGGACACCAGGGCTCCCTCGGGGAGCCCTAGACGCGCCTGCAATACCGTCGAGAAACTCAAGTGGGCAATCGCGAGTTGTTGTCATAAAAATCCAATAGCAATTCAATGTCTGTATTATACACAGAGCAGCGTGTGTACTGTACTGTACTGTACAGTATCTGTAGTATACACAGAGCAGCGTGTCTACTGTATCTGTATTATACACAGAGCAGTGTGAAACGCATAGGCGTGTTACAGTATCACATTTCTGCGCATTAAACATTATGATGACCTTTTGAAAATATTTCTTTGAACTGATAATCCATCATACAGCGCTCTCGCCCCCGCACACACACAAGGCTCAAGGATGTCAACTTCTTATCTACACCTCTCCCACACCATTGATTTGTAATGGATGGCTTTCCGGCTTGAATCATTCCTGAGCATGCATATATGACTTCCCAGTAGAAGTTCAAGTCTGAAAAAAAAGTTTTCTCGACATTGCATAGCAATTATGGATATTATGAGATTCAAGTTTTACAAATATATATTTTTTGAGGTTATCGACATGGGCTTGCATAGCAATTATGAATATTATGAGAATCAAGCAGTACTGTTGCTTTTTAATTCCACACTAGTCATGTACGTTCTTTCTGAGCTGGGTGGCATACTGTAGTTCTGTGATTTTTATTTGGGGGTGTAGGGATCAAAACATTATGATGACCTGTTGAGAATATGTCTTTGAACTACAGGTAATCCTTCATACAGCTCCCCATCCCCTCCCCCCCACACACACACAAGGCTCAAGGATTTCAACTTCTTATCGACACCTCTCACAAACCATTCATTTTCAAATGGTTGGCTTTGTGGCTTTCCTTAATCTTCCCGAGCCTGCTCTCACAGTACTGCCCGCCATGCATGCGCAAATGCGATAAACTAAGCCCTTCCAAACTTGCCTAATCTTAAACACAACACACCTCTACCCCCCCCCCCCCACTAGTAATAAGATTAACATGTTGTGTGAGAAACAGGCTGAGCTAAGCCCTTCTAAAACTTCTATTGTACTGTAACAAAACAAGTCAACTTGAAGTTCAAAGCTTATCAACAACACAACACCCCCCCTCCACCCCCCTCCAACAGAGCCATTCATGTAAATGTACTGTAACGTGATTATCATGAGCTGGGCAGAAGACATGTTTGATAATCCTTAAGGCAGGAAAATAGTATTTTTCTATAGAATTGTATTGGTTAATGAATACTGACCTGTGCATTATTAACAGAAATGATTGATTAAACAATAAAAATATAATAATTTTTATAAAACATATTTTTTGTTTTTATATATATATTTTCCCAAACTAATGTGAAGTGCAATGCTTTGTTGAATTGTTTATAAGAATTTTAGGTCTGCAATAGGGGGTCGGTCAAATTTTTTTTTTTTTTTGAATGCATAATACAGTACAAAAATACAGTAGCTCTTGTCTTTCTCTTCGTTATGGCATTGCGAGATGTGGGGGAGATCGGGGAGAGAGGGGGCTGCAGCTCTGAAAATACAGTATTTCAAAAGATTTTTTTACAAACACATTTTTTTTTTGCACAAACAAATTTCTATACAGTAACTAAAGTACTGAGCGAGGGTGGAAGAGGGGAGTTTGTGTAAGATACAGGCTGGTTTGTACATGAACACTGTACTATAATCTTACACATCTTAATCTTCCTTTTTTTACTGCTGCAGTTCTGAAAATGAAAAGAAACAATTAATGCAGACATGGTTAGTTTGTGTGCCATACAGTACTTACAGTGCAGTGAAGTACCTGTATAATACTTTCCTTTTTATCTGCTGCAGTATTTATTGCCGAATATATTAAAAATGCATAACTACAGTCAGGTTTTTTTATACGCCTGTGGTGTAGCCATAATGTCCACTCAAGAATTATGCGGGAAAAGAATGTAAAAAAAAGGCACACAGTATTTAAAGCTTTTTATTAAGAACGCCAAATTTGATAACGTCTTTGTAAAATCAAGGTCAATTCACAATGGGCCACTGTAAGTATGTACCAGTATAGACGTGGGTGCTTTCTGTTTCACACACCTGCACCCTTACAAAGTAGCAAAGTACCATGCACATTACTATTCAATACAATTAATTAAATTCATTAATTTCTGCCACCTGACGGATACGCAAAGAATAGCAACCAAAGAAACAATAAACTAAACAATCGCGTGTGGCTGCCCGGTGCCGGATTGCGTGAACGCGGCATGAATAGTGGTCAACACGCAGAAATACCGAATGGAATACAGCGGTCAACGCGAAAACTGATTCGAGATCCGTTCGAATAACGGCCGCTCCATCAGTAGTGTTGAAATAATCCATTACTGTACATCAATTTTTTCCTCCTTTACATTGTCTTATTCCATACACTCTCTTGGGCTTAATCACTAAACCTCGATAAGTGGCTAATAGCACATTAAATGCCCTTATATTGCGATATTGCTTTTGTTGCTGGTCACAAAGCTCCGATAACAGGGAAATATCGCACTGAAATGGCTTTTTATAGTACTATAACACTTTGGCAAAAAAAAAAAAAAAAGCAGAACAATAAGTAAAAAAATGCCTGAAATCGCATTTTTTGCCAGAAACTGCTATTCACTAAGCAGTGAAGAATATTGTACTTTAAAAACTTGCAATATTTTCTCTCCAGATACAGGCTGGCCCTAAAGATATTGCAAGTTGGATAAAAGCAGTTTCTTTGAGTTTCACTGCACAGTATACCAGAGGCTGACGGGGACCCCCCGGGGACTGGCAGGGACCCCTGGAGATCTGTGGGTTCCTACGGGAACACGTGGGTTCTCGCGAGCACCTAAGTGTTCCCGTGGGCCCCTGCATCTCTGGGGCTCTCTGTGGGTATGAGGGGTCCATGCATCTCTGGGGGGCCCTGCATCTCTTGGGGTCCCTGTTGGTCCCCAACTCTCCGGGGGGCCCCATATCTCTGGGGGTCCCCACTGGTCTCCAGGGATCCCTCCTTCTCTGGGGATCCCTGTTGGTGCTTGGGGGTCCCCACATCACTGACGGTCCTCACGGGTCTCGGGTGGTCCCCGCAGGCATGGGTATCGATCCTATGCAATAAAAATATAATCGCAACCAGTTTCATTACCTTAGAAGCTAACCGCTAAGGTAATGAAAGGGTTAAATAGCTGGCACTGCTTTGTTGTTCGTACAGGGGGTCGGTGAATCTTGCAGTTGCCCCAGGATGGGTGTTTTGGCCTTTTGGGATCATGGCAGTAGAAGTTAACCCCTTCACTACCGTAGCAGTTATAACCGCTAAGGTAATGAAGGGATTAACCCCTCGCACTACCCTACTGCAAGGCGTAAACACTCCCCTGGGGTAACTACCACCTTCATCCACCCCCTGTACCAACAACAGGAACGGGTAATAGGGCTATTAACCAAAGATGGCTAATAGCGCTTTTCCCCATTCAAAAAAAACATTACAGTGCTCAACATAAATATATTCCCCCCCCCCCCTTCCAACACAAACACATACAGTACAGTACCGGGCAAAGTTGCACTTACCCCTGCCAGGATGAAGGCCATCCTCTTCTTCCTCCTCGTCCTCCATGGGCAGCAACATTACATAAAAAAATAAAAAAATAATAATGGACACTAACCCCTTAATCACCATAGTGGTTAGTAACCGCTATAGTAATTTAGGCCACTTAACCACCCTCCCCAGGGCAACTAACCCCACCCTCCACCCATTGATTTGCACTGTGATAAACCATGACCATAATATGGCAATTGTTTGCCACTACAAAACTAATAAAACAATTGATTGGCACAGTTGAACACTGTGCACATATAATATCATGATTTGCCACCTTAGCAGTCAATGGACAACCTAAAAAAAAAACAAGCCCCAAAAATGCAATACATAACAATTAAATGAAAACAAGTGTAGCCCCCTGTAAACAGCACAGGCTATAACTATCTCCCTTCTACTGTGGTAAGTCCTGTTAAGATCAGGCACCAGTAATCATCATGGGTTTTCCCCCTTCATAGCCCTATCCTGAGTGGTAGATGCAGGCCTGGACTCTGCTACAGGCGTGAGCAAGAGGGAAGGTTCTGCTGACATCACGAGGGGCGGGGCTAGCTCTATATTTAGCAGCCAACTCCTGTGAGCAGAGTTAGTTGATAGTGATATCGAGAGTCTGGAGTTGCCGGTTATAGTTATGCCGAGAGTATGCAGTTCAGTTAGTATGCCGTGAGTCGAAGAATCCTGCGGATCGGTCCGAGGAGGTGGAGGAGACCGTGGTCTCCCCTGCGCAGAGTGCAGGAGCCGAGAGGAGTGGAGAGATTCAGCTTCCTTAGTAGAGCTGATAGAAGTATAGACTTGGTGGTCCAATGCCCTAACCCCACGGCCCGGGGTGATGGGGAGAATCCAAGACCTACTGCGAGGCTAACCTCGGGGGTGGGCCACGGGGTATTGAAGCCCTAGCCCAGACCATCCTGTCGGAGGAGAGACTTGGAGGGAAGGAGAGGAGGAATTATCTCTGTGGAAGGAGAGTGGCGTAACAACAAGTCTTTGCTGTTGTTGTTGCGGCTACTGGAAGCCACTACCATTGGGAGATTGCTGATCTGTCATTAAAAGAGACTATCCGTTATTACCAAAGACTATCTGTGTGAATTGGAAGGTATTACCCTGGGACCAAAGGGGTTCTTCAATACAGGTCCTTTCCCATATTCCTGGGAGTATAGAAGATGGAGGCACTGCACCACTAAGAGATCATGGAGGCTATCACCCCAGAAGCCCAGTCCTGGCTCCCCCACAACATCGCGGGAAGCTCAGGCCCTCCTGTTCCTCACAGGTACGCACCATACCGCATGTAATCTGCCCTCATGCACCCTAGACACCACCGTAGAGTCTGGGGGAAGGGGGGAAGCAGGATTACACAAGCATAGCTTCCTGATTGGCTGGCTTCCTTCTCTTTTAATGACGTCAACTCAAATAAAAAAAAAAAAGAATCTGTCACATGGTCAATCAAATTGGGGGTGTATCATGTGACACTCAAATATGATATCACAGGCCTTTTACAAGGCTTGACCTATCTCATTTGAGCTTAAGAAGACAATGGGACAACATCCGCCCCATTGGATTGGATTACAAGTAAAGAAGAAAAAAAAGAAGAAAATAATTTACCAGAAAACCATCGGCTGTTAAGGGGCATTGTGTCAAGGATCAAGAGGTTCCTGTTGCAGTCGGAATTGGAAAAACATTGTAAACATTGTAAAGACATCAAATGTTAGAAAAACATTGATTGTATTTTATTTTTTGTATTTTGGGTATTTTTATTGTATTTTTTTTAGGTTCCCCATTGACTGCCAATGTATTGTATTGTATGTATTGTATGTCTTTATTTATATAGCGACATTAATGTACATAGCGCTTCACAGTAGTAATACATGTGGTAATCAAATAAATAACAGATCATGGGAATAAGTGCTTTAGACATCAAAGTAACATTAAGGAAGAGGAGTCCCTGCCCCGAGGAGCTTACAGTCTAATTGGTAGGTAGAGAGAACGTACAGAGACAGTAGGACGGAGTTCTGGTAAGTGCGTCTGCAGGGGGCCAAGCTTTATGTATCATGTGTTCAGAATATCCACAGTGCTATTCATATGCTTCTTTAAGCAAGTGTGTCTTAAGGTGGGTCTTAAAGGTTGATAAAGAGGGTGCTAGTCGGGTACTGAGGGGAAGGGCATTCCAGAGGTGTGGGGCAGTCAGTGAAAAGGGTTTAAGGCGGGAGAGGGCTTTAGATACAAAGGGGGTAGAAATAAGACATCCTTGAGAAGAATGCAAGAGTCTGGATGGTGCATAACGAGAAATTAGGGCTGAGATGTTAGGAGGGGCAGAAGAGTGTAAAGCTTTAAAAGTGAGGAGAAGAATGGAGTGTGAGATGCGGGATTTGATCTGAAGCCAGGAGAGGGATTTCATGAGGGGAGATGCTGAGACAGATCTAGGAAAAAGTAGAGTGATTCTGGCAGAAGCGTGTAGGATAGATTGTAGGGAAGACAGGTGAGAGGCAGGAAGGCCGGACAGCAGGAGGTTACAGTAATCAAGACGGGAGAGAATGAGGGCCTGAGTCAGAGTTTTAACAGTCGAGCAACAGAGGAAAGGGCGTATCTTTGTTATATTGCGGAGGAAAAAGCAACAGGTTTTAGAAATGTTTTGAATGTGAGGGGCGAATGTGAGAGAGGGGTCGAGTGTGACCCCTAGGCAGCGTGCTTGGGCTACTGGGTGAATGATCGTAGTTCCAACAGTAATGTGGAAGGAGGTAGTAGGGCCAGGTTTGGGAGGAAGTATGAGGAGCTCTGTTTTAGCCATGTTGAGTTTAAGGCGGCGGAGGGCCATCCAGGATGATATAGCAGAGAGACATTCAGAAACTTTGGTTTGTACAGCAGGTGTAAGGTCAGGTGTTGAAAAGTATATTTGTGTGTCGTCAGCATAGAGGTGATCATTAAACCCAAAAGATGTTATTAGGTCACCTAGAGAGAGTGTACAGAGAAAAGAGAAGAGGTCCCAGGACAGAGCCCTGGGGTACCCCCACAGAGAGATCAATAGAGGAGGAGGAGGTGTTAGCAGAAGAGACACTGAAAGTACGATGGGAGAGGTAGGATGAGATCCAGGATAGAGCTTTGTTCCGAATACCAAGAGTATGGAGAATGTGAAGGAGAAGAGGGTGTTCCATGGTGTCAAATGCTGCAGAGAGGTCGAGTAATATGAGCAGAGTGTAATGACCTCTGTCTTTGTTAGCATGGAGGTTGTCAGTTATTTTAGTGAGGGCTGTTTCCGTGGAGTGAGCAGTGCGGAAGCCAGATTGTAGAGGGTCTAGGAGAGAATAGGTGTTGTGAAAATGGAGCAAGTGAGAGAATACAAGACGTTTAAGGAGTTTAGAGGCAAAAGGCAGGAGGGAGACAGGTCAATAGTTAGAAAGATAGGTAGGGTCAAGCTTGGTGTTTTTGAGTAATGGTGTGACTGTTGCATGTTTGAAAGAGCATGGAAAGGTTCCAGAGCAGAGGGAGGAGTTAAAAATGTGTGTGAGCGTAGGGATTATAGTAGGAGCAAGAGGTTTTAGGAGATGGGAGGGAATGGGTCATGAGGGCAAGTGGTAGAGGGAGAAGAGGCGATCAACAGTGACACATCCTCCTCTGTGACAGTGGAAAAAGAGTCAAGGAAGGCAGCAGGAGAGTTAGGAAGATGTGTAGAATGGGAGGAAGAGACAGAGGGGATGTTCTGACGTATGGTTTCCACCTTTTCCTTAAAATAGTCAGCAAAGTCCTGAGCGGAGATGGAGGAAGGAGAGGCAGCTGAGGGTGCTTTGAGTAGAGTATCAAAGACAGAGAACAGTTAGCGTGGGCTAGACTTGTGCATGTTGATTAGTGAAGAAAAGTAGGCTTGTTTAGCTTGCGAGAGGGCAGAGTTGAAACAGGATAGCATAAATTTGTAGTGAAGGAAATCTGCGAGAGTATGAGATTTCCTCCAGAGGCGTTCAGAGGAACGAGTGGAGGAACGCAGCATGCGCGTGTGGGAATTTAGCCACGGTCTAGGGTTTGAAGGGCAAGTGCGGTGGAGAGAAAGCGGGGCATGTAGATCAAGAGAGCAGGACACGGCATAGTTGTAATTCCTGACCAGGTTGTCAGGACTCAAAGTCAGGTAAGTGAATAGAGTGCAGGTTTCTGCAGAACCGGAGGGTAGATGGAGGTGGAGAAGGGGAGAAGCGAGATAGAGAGAATGAGATGAGGTGATGGTCAGAGAGAGGAGAAGGGGAAATGGAGAAATCAGAGAGAGATAAGTTTTTAGTGAAAACCAGGTCTAAGTAGTGGCCATCCTTGTGGGTGCTGGCTGCAGTCCACTGTTGAAGGCCAAAAGAAGAGGTTAGAGAAAGAAAGCGGGAAGATCAAAGGGAGAGAGGGGTCATCAATGTGGCAGTTGAATTCCCCAAGGAGAAGAACAGGGGAGTCTGAGGAGAGAAAGAATGAGAGCCAGGATTCAAAGTGAGAGAGAAAGGCAGAAGGGGGATGAGTAGAGGTAGTGTAGAAAGCCAGTGAATCAGAAAAAAAAAGTCCTGTTTGGCATAATAAACTGAGGTTTAGGATAAACCTCCGAAGTAGTCGCAAGTAGCGACGAAACATGCTGCATGTCGGGTCTTTGCCGACACACTACTACTTGTGTATTACCTAGCACTATTGCTAAACATTTAGTGCTTCTTATGGTATCCTCATTCGATATTTATATCGTGTACTCCTTGATACACCCACTTAAAGAGGTGTTTAGCACTGCTACATTTTTCACAGTGCCTCCTGTGCTCTCATGCTAACCATACTGTGTACATCAGATGCTAGCTGGCAATGACTCCCTCAACTACAAAGGGTCTCAGACATTAACATTAGCATATAATCACCGTGCATTGTGATACCTTGATTCACACCAGCACTGCAGTTAAAACTGGCTCTATGTATGTTTCTTCAATGTGAGATTCTACCTTCATATGGTGAATTGACTTAACTGGTTCATGATACAGAGGTGTGGGTCAGTCAGTGAGAAAGGTTTAAGGCAGGAGAGGGCTTTAGATACAAAGGGGGTAGAAAGAAGACATCCTTAAGCAGAACACAAGAGTCGGGATGGTGCATAGCTATAGATAAGCACAGTGACAAGCAAAGCATTTTTTGGCAAATGTTGTTTTTTATTTAATTGTTATGTGTTTTTTTGGTGCTTGTTTTTATTTAATTGTTTACATTTTTGTGGATTTTTTAAGGTTACCTTTTGACTGCTATAGTAGCAAACCATGCCCATTTAAAGTGGGCATGGTGTATCACTGTGCCAATCAATTGGTTTAATGGCATTTTCTTTATTTTATTGAAATATTATTTATTTTATTCAGTTCCTGTCTTTTTCTTTGTAAGTTGCCCATTCATTGCCATAATAGCAAACCCTGGTGTACCATTGTGCCAATCAATGGACTTATTGGCAAATGCTTGTTTAATTTAAATGTACAGTAATGTGATTTATTTTGTGCCTGTTTTTTTTAGATTGCACATTCATTGTCATTGTGGATATCCATGCCCATATTGGGAGGATGGTTTACCACTGTGCCAATCAATGGGTAGCAGGGGTAGGTGGGGTGGTAGGTGCCCTGGGGAGGGTGGTCCGGCTGCCCAGCTGGGTAGGGGGGTTAACCCCTTAATTACTATACTGGTTACTAACCAGTAGTTAGTTTTTAATGTAAAGTTGCTGCCAATGGAGGACCGTGATGAAGACGAGGAGGAAGAGGACGACAGCCTTCTTTCATCCTGGCAGGGATAAATATAAATGTAATGTACCTTATACCGGCTGTTTTTATTTTTAAATGGGCAAATGCACTATTATCCACATCTGGATAATAGTAATGTTGCCCATTACTGTGATCTATATGTTGGGGGGGGGGGGGGTGTTGTTGGGGATACAGGAGGACAGGGAATAGTTCCGTGGGCGCCTATAAAATTTTACCACTATAAAGGATATACGAAAACCAATCCTGTTGGTTGTGAAGATTGTTGATCCTCACGGTGGGCTTGACTGAAATACAAAGAGACAGCACACACATAGCGTAATACTGTTGAAACATTAAACAAACACATATAAGACAACATATACAGCTGAATACTGAAATGGTATTTTTAGGACAATAAAAATCATTTAATAACAATTAAATTTAAATAATGCACAATTTGCATGGACAATAGATTAAGCAATTAAAAATCTGAATAGGTGGTTCAACTGCTCCGTAGCACCAATGTTGTATGATAGCAATGCTATCACCAGATGGAATAGGTTTGCGGCAGTGGATAATTTTAAGAGAGTACCCCCTCATCTGTGTGCTGCTCTCTGCTTAGCTGGCGTCTCTGTCGGCTCGTGGGTGCAGCTCATCAGCGGGGACTCCTGCAGCTCCAGGAAGCACGTTGAGCAGATGGAACTCAGCTGCAGCTGATTCAGCACGATGTCAGCCACGGACCACCGTGAGCTCGTCTATCTGCTGCTCACTGCTAGTGGCGTCTCTATCCGCTCGTGGACGCAATGTGTCAGCGGTACTCCTGCAGGGCGCCAAGCAGGGCGCTTGAATAATGGGAAACCGCAACAGCTGGTTCAACTCGTTGGCGGCTATAAGAGATGGTAGCTGGCAGCTCACGTTGATTCACCGAAGTACGGGGGTACTACAACAATGTGTGCGGGGCTTGAACCTCAACCTACGCGTTTCAAGAGCAATCTGCTCTTTCCTCAGGGGTATATGAATAAAAAGTCCAAAATGTCCTTTAAATACTGACTATCCCCATTTGGGTTAATAGTTCACCTGTAGCTAATTGCACGTGTGCTGTGCTTGTAATAAAGTTGCTCTTGTGTGTTTGCAATCAGACACTGCACAGTGAGATGTCTTTGAACAAAAAAGCTACTTACTATTTTGTACAGCTGTTATACATAATGACAACATTAAACTAAGACATATACAATGAACATATACTACTAAACAACATATATATTTAAACATGACACAATAACCAGAAATATACTAATAACAACATATATATTTATGTATATAAACAAAAAATAAATGAATAAAAAAAAAAAAAAAAAAATGCATAATTTTAAGGTAGGACATAAAAAAAAAAAAATTATTTAATATAAATGCGAATTATGATAGTAAAAATGTATTAAACCAGTGATAGTGTGTTATTATGTAGGAGGAACCTACTGCTATAAGCGAATTTAAACACTAATGTATATTGACATGTCACCTTATGTGGATGTATTTGGTACCAACCCACCAAAAGGATTTCAAATCAAATTCTACATTTAAGCCCATTGGGGACAGAGTACATAACTCATAAATCACATAGGACTCTCTTCTCCTCCCAATAGGCTCAATGTGTTACCTCTCTCCAGTGTGGTACAAGCGCTCTATCCTACGCACCTCAAAACCTTGGTTCTTTATTGTGCACCCGAAGAAGAAAAAATGATTAGACACATTGTGTGTGACTAAACCAGTTTTAATATGGATATATGTTCATACAAACGTCTTTTTAAGTCGCGTTGTCATACCCACATACTGCAGACCACACGGGACATTCAAGTAAATATATAACAAAGGAACTACTACATGTAATATGTGTTTAATTTTATACTGTTATGTGTTTTATTTGATATAAAATTTATTTTTTGTTATTACTGTATTTGCATGCGTGCATTTTGTTTATATAATAAATATATATGTGTGTTAGTAGTATATGTTCATTGTTTATTGTGTCATGTTTAAAGATATGTTGTTAGTAGTATATGTTCAGTGTATATTGTGTTATGTTATAATGTTGTCATTATGTATAACAGCTGTACAAAATAGTAAGTAGCTTTTTTTTTGTTCAAAGACATTCTCACTGTGCAGTGGTCGATTGCAAACACACTAAGAGCAACTTATTACAAGCACAGCACATGTGCAATTAGCTACAGGTGGAACTATTTACCCAAATGGTGAAGTCAGTATTTAAAGGACATTTTGGACTTTTATTCATATACCCCTGAGGAAAGAGAGCAGATCGCTCTTGAAACGCGTAGGGTGGGGTCAAGCCCCGCACACATTGGTGTAGTACACCCGTACATCGGTGAATCAAGTGAGCTGCCAGCTAACCATCTCTTATAGCCCGCCAACGAGTTGAACCAGCTGTTTGCGGTTCCCATTATTCAAGCGCCCTGCTTGGCGCCCTGCAGGAGTATACCGGCGACAAGTTGCGTCAGACGGATAGAGACCGCCAGTAGCGTGAGCAGCAGAAGACTAGACGAGCTCACGGTGGTCGTGGCTGACATGTGCTGAATCAGCTGCAGCTGGTTCCATCTGCTCAGACGTGCTTCCTGGAGCTGCAGGAGTCCCCGCTGATGAGCTGCACCACGAGCCGACAGAGACGCCAGCTAAGCAGAGAGCAGCACACAGATGAGAGGGGTGATACTCTCTAAAATCCACTGCCTGCAAACCTATTCCATCTGGTGGTAGGCATTGCATCATCAACATTGGTGCTACGGAGCAGTTGAACCACCTATTCAGATTTTTAATTGCTTAAATCTATATGTCCAGCTAAATTGTGCATTATAAAATATTAATTGTTATTAAATGATTTTATGTCCTAAAATACATTTCAGTATTCAAGCTGTTATGTTGTCTATATGTTGTTTTTAATGTTTCAAACAGTATACGCTAGTGTTGTTGTCTTTGTTTTCAAGCCCACGTGAGGATCAACAATCTTCACAACCAACAGGCTGGTTGTTTCGTAATATCCTTTATAGTGGAAAATTTTAAGGCGCCCACGGAACTATTCCCTGTCCATACTGTTTTCCTGACCAGGGGCAGGCTTTGTGTCCTAGGCAGCCCCTTATGTATAGTTTTATTTAATATATAAGGTAATAGTTACTACACCACACACATTGCGGTTAGCGCTACCTGTTTTGTTGTTTATGGGGATACAGGAGGTGGCACGGTCAGTTGTTTATTGGTAGGTAGTATTTTAATGTTTATTGGGGTAGAGATATTGGGTGAAGGGTGTACTTGGCCCAAGGTTGGTGGTTAGGCCTACTGGGTGGGTAGTGGGAAGGGTTATCCCCTTCATTACTATAGCAGTTATCTCCGCTATGATAATGAAGGGGTTATCTCCTGCTGCAACCTTCCTGGTAGGCCTCACCACCCACCCTGGGTAAAGTACCCCTTTCACTCAGCCCCTCTGCCCCCAATAAACCAGCTACTGTGCCTTAACCCTTTCATTGCCTTAGCGGTTAGCCGCTAAAGTAATGAAGCTGCTTTAATGTGATTTTTTATAATAGTGTACAGGAGTAGGGGGTCTCCAGAGCTGAACTACATTCATTTAAGCCTCGGGGACCCCCTAATTCCTGAGTTAAAGTCCCCGTTATGGGGTTCTGGTAACCCTTGTCACGGTGGACCAGAACTTATCAACACTTTTTATATTTTTGGGATTCTCGATTGAACACGACAAGGAGGCAAAATAAATTGTCGTTTATTTCCTTGATAGACAAACACACGACAACTTCAGAATACAATTAATACAACACTTGCTGGGATGGGGAAACAAAATAAATTGTCCTTTGCAAGAAAGCGCAAGAAATGCAGTCACTGATTTCAAGTCCGTTTGGCTAGATCACAAGTTGCCGATCTAGTAACTCCGCCAAATGATGAAAGTTCGTAATAATTCGTAAGAATTAGTTCGGGAGTCACCAGGGCTAACAAATTCCTGAATTTGGGGTAAATCCTTAGTTGCGATGTTATTAAACCCTTGCGTCCTGGAACCGCTACCGCTGTACGTGAACAGAATCTTGTGCAATGCTTGGTTACGTCATGAATCACACTGGGGATAGCTCGGCGGGCAGTTTTATAGGGTTCACCGACCTATCTACAAGATGCCAGCCCAATCCCATCCGTGGGAACTTTTAATCCACCAATCTCCAATTTGCCTGCAGTTTGCAAACCGGACAAAAAGGCTTTCCTGTTTGCACCGCGCATGTGTTAGCTTGCCACCCATGCGACTTAGCATACCTGAGGCACACCCCTTTACTGGCGACCCTTAGTCTGGGGTTTGGCTCCAAGGTGTGAAGGGCTCATGCTGAGAACCGGTATCTAGCACTCAGCAACATCCCGGCCACTTTCACACTTTGGATCTCTGAGGCTTTTCATTCCCGGCACTTTACTAGATTTACAGTCTCCCACTGAACAGGGTGTCTTTGAAGTGTAGGAAGGAAAATACCCTCAGCTGATTTACCCCTAGCATATTTACATGCCAAAGGATTTTTCCCGGGCTCACAGAAAAAACTGTTCCTGCCTGTACATTTTTTTTGTATCACTTTTTTTTTATTGAGAACAACATACATCCAAATGATAATGACAATTTCATAGGTACATGACATGACTTTTCAACTGAGTTAAACAACATGTTGTCCCAAAATAGGTGTTTTTCAATTGGTGTGGGGGGGGAGGGGGGGAGGGGGGGAAATACATACTGGGGGGTGTGTGAGGGGAGGGGGGGGATCTCTGTTTCCTTCCTCCTTTTCCATCTGTTCGAGAACGGCCTAATGCAGGCCTAGTCCTAGCGGGCCGCCCCAGGGGTCCCAGGTATCCCGAAACGGTGGCATTTTTTTATTGAGCATAGCTGTAAGTTTATCCATGGCCATGACTTCGTCTATTCTTCTCAACACCGTGTTTCTCGCTGGGGCTTTGGTGTGTTTCCACGCCGCCGCTATTGAGCATCTGGCTGCGGTTAGGATAGCTGATACTCTGCCTGTACATTTTAACATTATATTATTATACACTTTATACACATAACACAATATGTTCTGGGTGTACCACAACTGTAATTTTTATATGTGTGTGAGTGGTTTATTTATTTAGACTTGCACAACAAAAATCAGGGTGCTAGCTGTCCCTGTTCGCAAGTTAGCCCGCTTGCGGGTGGGAAGCCAAGTTCACCTACTTACCACGTCAATTGACTGACTTCCCACGGCAATAGACTTTCTGCCTTTCAAGTTACGGGAGCTAACATGGAACGGATACATTTTATTGGAAACCACTACAAATCTAACCGCAAGCCACTTATTCAAATGACTTGTGGTTACGGAGTCGAGTGCTTGGAAATGGATACCCATACTTCAAACAGACCTCCCATTGCCAGCCACGCTTATTCAATCAGCGCTGGCTCCAGCGCTCATCACGCCATTTTGTGCCTAAAAACATTATAGCACACTTTGTATTTATTTCTATTACTGCACTTGATCCAGTTACCATTCTAATATCAAAGTCAATTGAAAATATGAATCATTCCTATCGTAAACTGATTTCTCGTATTTGAATGGCTGCAATATGCTCAATTGAGCAATCTTTCTTGCTTTATCAAAAACTGTCGTGCAAAGAGCAAACAAAGTAATGTTGATGGAGAGATTGATGGCTTTTTTTTTTAAAACACAGAGTTACAAAAGTTTCCAAAATGTGGGATCCTTGAATTAATAGACAGCCTAAATGATCACTTGTTTGGTTAAATGAAAGCCAATATACAGTAGAGTCTCTCCTTAAATGATGCTGCCATTTTTTATGGATCTTAAGAATGTACTAGTGTTTTAATATCGTATTGCTGGCGAGTTGGGTCACTTTGATATTCTTGTTAATGCCTTGGTCCTGTTTGACATGATGATCATATTTATCTGGTGGGTCCCCCAATCTTCCCCTGCCCCCTCCCCATCTTCCATTTCCCTCTTTTTTTTTGTCTTTGTTCTTTTGTACCCTATTTTGTTAAAACACAATAAAAATTAAGTTTTAAAAAATAGATATAACGTATTAGCTAAAAAATAGTGTTATATTTTTTTCCTAAAAATGTCCTTCCAAAAACTTATGCACAACCTAACACCTTTTATTTTTCATGTAGACCACCTTCAAAAATTTAGGGTCATATTATGTGCGAGGCCATACTATATTCGGGCCAATACAGTTTATCTATTTTTGAATAATTAGGGGGCTAAGTAGTGAGATTTTGCGCTGGCGTGAAAAAAATGTTCACGTCCGCTAAAAAGTGAAGCCAGAGGCGTGATTCACTAAGGAGTTCAGCACATTCGTGATCGGCCGTGCTCAAATATGCCATATCGTGAGTGCTTCCCCCCCCCCTTCTATTGCGCTTAAAGTTCAAGCGCGATAGCTGATAGAAAGAAAAAGCCTCCTGTAACATTTGCATGGAAATTCTGCATCTCCATGCACGGATGTTACAGGCGTATTATTTAATAATAGTGTACATGAGCAGGGGGTCTCCGGAGCTGAACAGCATGGGTTTCAGGTTCGGGGACCCCTACTTCATGAGATACAGGCCCCGTTATGGGGTGCCAGTATCCCCTGCACTTTTAAAGCATCTGCGTCAGTGGTTACTTTGAAGTAGAATTTTTTTTACCAATGGTTTGATTTTAGGAATTGAATAGTGATTTGTGTTATTGATTTGGAGTGGATTGAAATTGATTTTTGATTAGATTAGATGATTGATGGTAAATATTTTTATGTTTACTTGCTTAGTTTTTATTTGATTGTTTGGATGGCATTGTATCTTGTTGGTAATTGTTTATTTTATTTTTAATATTGATTTGGCATAGTGTTTCATGATGCACAGATTAATTGCATCATGTACACACTAAAATGCAATTATTTGATTGCCATTTGGTATATATGTATTTGTGTAGGTGCTGTTTTTCTGGGAGATGAGAGATAATTTATTTTGCAATGAGCTGCAGGTTTAATTTTCGAATACAATGCGCTGGTTTGGAGATTGAGATTGAGATTTCATGCTTTTATTTATGCATATTTGTGTAATCATTAACCATTTATTTGTATATTGGTTATATGGAGTAAAATAGAATAAAATAGAATAAAACACAGTATTAGTGCATACATCAACGTGTGTGGGGGTGGTGGGGGGGGGGAGGGAGAGGGGGGAGGAGGCAGGGGATGTGTGGGGGGTGGTGATAGTGGATTACCACTGGATAATGCAGTTAATGAAACGTGAACAATTAGTTTCAATGACTCACACGGGCTTGTGTGAGACTTCACCCTCAACGCTGACTGTGGTTCGTGAATGTAAACTCCTATGCAGGAGTGACAGTAAACATAAAACTCACACGACCTAATGTGAGTTCGTTCCCTCAGTGGGTGATGTCAGCCTGTTTAGGTGATGCAGGTACGTCTCAGCAAGCTATCCCCAATGGGTGTGGTGTGTGAGTGGCTCCTTTCCCCGTCGCCCATAGACCAAAGTATGTGCAAAACCAGAGTTAGTAATATAAACAGGTCTTTATTGGTGACAGTTAAAACATGAAAAAAACAAGCATGGACAGGAATAAACAATGCAAATACAAAGTGAATAAACAATAAACACACTCACACTGAATGGCAACTCTTGTTGCCCAGCATCAGCCGCGTGGTTGGATCCAGCAAGATCTCTTCCTCCGTTGGTGTTCTCACTGGCGCGTCCGGCAGTGGAACCGGAAAGGAGGATCTACACCGGATGTCCTGCGGGTGGCTGGGTCCCTCTCTCAATGAGCTCCGGCAGGGAACAACGCGTTTCGCAATAAGCTTCGTCAGGTTCCTCTGGACATCCCGTGTAGATCCTCCTTTCCGGTTCCAATGCCGGACGCGCCAGTGAGAACACCAACGGAGGAAGAGATCTTGCCGGATCCAACCACGCGGCTGATGCTGGGCAACAAGAGTTGCCATTCAGTGTGAGTGTGTTTATTGTTTATTCACTTTGTATTTGCATTGTTTATTCCTGTCCATGCTTGTTTCTTTCATGTTTTAACTGTCACCAATAAAGACCTGTTTATATTACTAACTCTGGTTTTGCACATACTTCGGTCTACGGGCGACGGGGAAAGGAGCCACTCACACACCACACCCATTGGGGATAGCTTGCTGAGACGTACCTGCATCACCTAAACAGGCTGACATCACCCACTGAGGGAACGAACTCACATTAGGCTGTGTGAGTTTTATGTTTACTGTCACTCCTGCATAGGAGTTTACATTCACGAACCACAGTCAGCGTTGAGGGTGAAGTCTCACACAAGCCCGTGTGAGTCATTGAAACTAATTGTTCACGTTTCATTAACTGTATTATCCAGTGGTAATCCACTATCACCACCCCCCACACATCCCCTGCCTCCTCCCCCCTCTCCCTCCCCCCCCCCCCCCCCCCCCCCCTATTGAAGTCAGGAATACAGGTCTGTAATTACCCGGTTGTGATCTA
>WSYH01005692.1:27481-42723 GCA_036426205.1 Ascaphus truei | reverse complement strand
AGGTATAGGATACGGGGGACGAGATTCGTCTTTACGCTATGTATTCTACCAATCCAGGAGATCGTATATGGCATCCACTTTCTCAGATCCTCTTTTAGCGTTCAAATCAGTTTGGGATAATTTGCTTCGTAGAGGCCTTTATAGGTTTTAGTGATATGAACTCCTAGGTATTTAATGTGTTTTGGTTGCCAATTGAAATTGAAGTTCAGACTCAGTAGTTTTTCTGTTTCCTTTTGGAGGCTGATATTCAAGGCCTCTGATTTGGTTTGATTCATTTTAAAGCCAGATATCCTATTACATTTTTCCAACAGGTCAAATAGGTTCGACAGAGAGGTAAGGGGTTTGGAGACCATCAATAAGATGTCATCAGCATACAGGGCAACCTTGTGGGATTTCAAGTCTATATTAATCCCTGAGATATCCGGGTTGTTGCGGATATGCGCTGCTAGTGGTTCCATACACAGGGCGAATAAAAGGGGAGATAATGGGCACCCCTGACGTGTACCACTTTTAATTTGAAATGTGTTTGATGGGAATCCCTGGTGTATGACCCTAGCAGCAGGGCAGCGTATAAAGCCATTAAAGCGCCACTCACTTTATCCCCAAAGCCAAATGCCCCAAGCGTTTTTTGTAGATAAGGTCAGTCAATCCTGTCAAAAACTTTTTCTGCATCCAGACTCAACATCATAGCTGGTATTTTCTTATTTTTTTTCAACTTTAATTTTTTATTGAAAAGTACAAATACAGCCAATGATCCACAGCCCATTATTACATTTCCAGTTTTGTCAAACACATATAGTGACGCCTTGAAGACATATCCACTTAACACTTTACAAACAAGACCAGACGAACTAGACAAGGGGACAGGGATAGAGGCTAGGGGGGGGTGCGGGGAGGGAGGTGGTAGGTTGCCATGCTCTGGAGTAGGTATGTAGGTATCTCTTGTAAAATTTTTTTAGGTATTCGCTAAGGAATTTAACTGGGACAGGTTCTTCTGGGGTTTCTCTCTTTCAATTGTTTTTCCCAATTCTATGACTACAGGGAGGTCTGCTAGTTGTGCGTCGCTAAATCATGTTGTCTAATCTGTCCTTAAAGGAGAACTCACCTATTTTTATTAGTGCAAGATTGAGGAGGCCTCCACTCCTGGGATGTCTACCTGGGTCAACCATGGATCCCAGACTTTTAGAAAATTTGTGCCGGAGTCATTAACTAAACTCGTTAATTGTTCCATCCGGCAGACATGCCAAATTCTATTTTTGATCTTAGGGATAATTGGTCTCTCCTGCTGTTTCCATAATGCTGCGATCTCACATCTTGTGGCAGTAGCAAAATGCGCGATTAATTTATGCGACGCATTTGACAGACCCTGGATCCGCCTGCCCAATAGGAACAGCCACGGGTCCAGGGGGATCTCCAAATCGAGAATCCGCTGAATCCAATCTCTGATTTGTTCCCAAATAGGGGCCACCTTAGTGCAAGACCACAGCATATTTCGGAGGTCTGCTGCTTCCCCACACTGTTTAGGGCAGAGAGGGGAGTAGCCTTTTACAAATTTCGCTAAGCGCGTCGGAGTGTAATACCACCTCATAAGGACTTTATATGCGTTCTCCTTTAATGTGGTGCAGATTGAGCTTTTTGCCGCCGCCTGAATAATTCTGTCCCATTCGTCGTCCTCTAAAGTCTCTCCTAGGTCTGACTCCCATTGTCTCATGTAACTCAGTCTATTGTCAATGGGCGACTTATGGCAGATCACTTCCCTGTACATTCTAGACGTGAGTCCCCTTGTGTCCGTATCTCTGGAACACAGCTGCTCAAATGGTATTTTCTTATTATTGGCTATCTCTAGCAGATCAATGATTCGTCGGGTGTTGTCCGCAGCTTGTCTACCCTTAATAAAGCCGACTTGATCTGGATGTATGTCTGGGCAGGATGTGACTCAATCTATTGGCTATTAGTTTGGCATATATTTTAACATCAGTATTAATGAGGGAGATTGGGCGATAACTTTTGCAATCTTGCCGATCTTTTCCTTCTTTATAAATCACTGAGATAGCCGCTTGGAGCATCTGCTCCAGGTTCGGGGCTCCTGCCAATACGGCATTAAACATTCGGAGCAGCCATGGGGCTAGGTTCTTAATGAACTTCTTATAATACAGCCCTGTGTAGCCATCAGGGCCTGGGGCCTCAGAAGGCTTGAGGTCAGTTATGACTTGGGAAAGTTCCTCTATCGTGAACTCCGCTTCCAACACCCCTCTGTCCACCTCATCTAGCCCCGTCAGTTTGGCGCTTGCCAGAAAATCTTCTGCGGCCCTTGTGGTTTTGATATTATGTGCCACTTTCTCTCCATTATATAAGTTTTCGTAGAAAGATTTGAATACTTCCTCTATGTTTTTCGAATTTGATGTAGAGGCTCCAGTTTTTAAGCGAATCGCCTGTATGTTATAATTTGAGTGTTTGGTTTGTAATTTGCGCGCTAGCATAGTATCTGGCCTGTTTGCCTTTTCATAGTATTTCCTCTTTGACCAACTCAATGATTTGTCTGCCTGCGAGGTCAGCAGAAGATTAAGTTCAATGTTGGTGTTCTGTATTTCAGTTAATGTCTGCGGGTCAGATCGTTTTTTATGCCTTGCTGTGAGGGCATGCAGTTTATTTTGGAGCGTTACCAATTTGGTGTTTCTCTCTCGTTTTCTGCGAGCTGCTATACCAATTAATGTGCCCCTTATGGTTGCCTTACGGGCTTCCCAAAGGGTAAAGTATGATTTTACTGAACCATGATTTATCTTAAAGAATTGGTTGATTTACTCCCTCACTGCTCCGCAGATATCTGGAGTTTATAACAGTGACTCATTAAGCTTCCAATTTGCACCAGGTCTATCAGAATGAATTTGAGTGCACCGTAGCTCTATAGGTGCATGGTCAGCCCATGAAATATCATGGATCCTTGTAGAGGAGACCAAGGGGACCAGTCTACTAGAGATGAAGAAATAGTCAATTCTACTATATGCATCATGAGGATGGGAATAGAAGGTGTAATTTCTCTCTGTGGGATATAACTCCCTCCAGATATCAGTCAGCTGATTTTTCTTAAGTCCCTTCTTTAGAGCCTCCAGAGCCCTTCGCTGCCCACTCCTAGGTGTGCCTGACCTATCTAGGTTTGGGTTCATCGTGAGATTAAAGTCACCTGCTAGGATAATGTTGCCTTTGGCTACTTGGGACAGTTTTTGGAAGAAATCTCTGAAGAAATCATGACTTTGCTCACAAGGAGCATATAGCGTCGCCAGGGTTATCGGTTGTTCGTGGATAATTCCCACGACAATCAGGAATCTGCCTGCACTATCCCTCCTGAGTGTCTGCATTGTAAAGGGTACGCTATTATGAAAGAGGATCCCTACCCCTCTCTTTTTCTCTGTGGCAGACGCTAGGTAGAATTGTTTGTAGTGGTTATCTAAATATTTAGGGGAGCTACTGGTACTGAAGTGGGTTTCCTGTAAGAGGAGCATGTCTGCTTTTTTCCTTTTGTAATCTATGAATGCGGCCTTCCTTTTTATGGGGCTATTAAAGCCGTTGACGTTAGATATGATATTTAACGCCATTCAAATTGTATGTGTACGCATCGTGATCTGTACTAAATGGATGGCCTCGGAGTGAACATTGAGGGTCTCGGCTGGAGTAGTTGTCGGTGATCTTTTATCATAGGGGTTCCGCGCCCCGGTATGGCGGGGTGGCCTGGGGAGGGGGGTCAGGGAGGGAGCGTGGAAACGCGCAAAAAGAATAATACAAATGGAAAGAGCCCTGTCTGGGGTGAGCCAGAGCCGGCTCTTCAGCACTACGGACTGGACAGTTGCCTGGTACCGCTGGGTTGGGCTACCAGGCCTTTGTAGTTCTGTCCTCTGTAGGGAAGAGCGGTCCTCATGGACTAGTTCCATGAGGCACCTTTCGAGGCGCCGACGAACTACCAGGGTAGTTCACACCGGCAAGTCAATATAGTATAAAAAGTGGCACAGTGTAAGTGTAAAACCTCCTAACAACTCCGAATAATTTTAACTGAACTTGACTTAACTTTAGTCGAGCAGCTGTGGCTGGACGTCCGGAGATCCCCGCTGACCGGATGGTCCCCCTCGTCTCTACTGCCGCACCTCTCCCTGTTATACTATTTTTGCCATTCTTTGACTCGCCCGTGCCCTCCGGTAAGGGCAGGGCCGAGCCAGGATCCACATCGCTGTCGGGCAGAGGGGCACACGAGGCGAGCCCCATCACGGGCATCCCCGGACTCCCAGTCCCACCGCCTGCTGTAGAGATAAAGAAAATGTAAAATAAGACAACATTAGGCTATCTCTTGAACTAGACAGCAAACAATTTGGGTATTTTTGGCATAACCGTGTCTTTTTAAGCAACCCTTTAGGCCCTTTCATCTGAAGGGTGTTCAGTATAGGGAGTTCTCCCCCCCTCCCCCGCCCCCCGACTGGAACGGGACATGATGATGAAGATTGAGGGACCCTCCGGGTATCCTCCCTCTGCCCGCTGCACACGGCCTGCCCAGCTACCACCCGTGGGATCCCCGGGGGGCGACGGGGATCAGGTCATCAATCTGGCCCCTCCCACCCCTCTGAGTCCAGTCGTCTCTCCCTCTGTAGTCCCCGGCGTTCCCTCCTCCCGGCCATGCCCGTGAAGGCCGCCGCCCCTCTGTGGAGGGTGTAATCCTCCTGTTGCCGCGGTGGAGGAATAATGGTTCCGTGTGCGTCAGACCGGAAGTTCCGCTGTCCCAGAGGTCGCCGGGACAGGCGGAAGTCACATGGGCCATGGCATAGTGGTGACGCGGAGCCTTCTTCAATCTTACGATGCCGCCTCCGCTGCCTTCGCGCTCTTTTCCTGGATTCCCGCCAAACGCTGCCGAGGATGGTCGTCTACTTCCAATGCGGCCTGCAATGTTTGAGGACAACCACCAGGGGGAGACGGAGAGAGAAGAAAAAAGGTACAGGCAAGGGAACCCGGCGGCCATGTATTCTGTGGGGGGGGGGAATTGGGCACTTTGCCTTTAAATGTTTAATTGGACACGGCTGCTGCGGGGAGACACGGCTCTTCACTGATCAGCAGCTACCGAAGTCCCCACTCTCTGCCAGGATGCCTCCAGCACTGGATCGGGCTCCGGATTAAGGTGAGGAGGTTGGGAGGGACCGGGGCTAGGCGCTCTCTGCAACAGTCCCAGCTTCTTTAGAAATGCGTCGCCATCTTCCACCTTCCTAAGCGTGTTTGCGACCCCGTTTTTTACCACGAGCAAGGCAAACGGGAACAGCCACCGGTAGCGGGTCCCCTTCTCTTGCAATATCTTTGTTACAGGGCCTAGACTCCTGCGTCTGGCAAGGGTAGCTGGCGACAGATCTTGGAAGACCTGAAGCCTGAATCCCTCGAACTCCAGGGATCTCGCCTCCCTCGCCATCTGGCAGACAGCATCTTTGATGCGGTAATAGTGGAAACTCACTATTATGTCTCGAGGGGGGTCTCCCGCTTGCGGTTTTGAACAGAGTGCTCAGTGGCAGTGGTCTAAGTGTAAGTCCTGCTCAGATTTATCTGGGAGCAAATGCTCCAGCCATTTTTGCACAAAGTCCTCGTGGTCAGGGATCCCCCTTATGCGAACATTGTTCCTGCGGTCCCGGTTTTCTGAATCCTCCTGCTTGTCTGCTATCTCGCAGACCTTCTCTGCCAGTTGGGAGACTGTTTTGTTAGTTTGTACTATGGCCCTCGTGTTGGTATCCATTTTTGTCTCAAGGGTCCCGGTCCGTTCGCCCACCGCGTCCAGGTCTCTCCGCAGGTTCCACAGTTCTTTGCGGAAAAAGTTCTTCATTTCCCCACAAAATTCTCGTAGATCCTTTCTCCTGACCAGTTCCTGGTCATCTGCCAGTGGGGTTAGTGTCTCGCTGTCGGACTCTGAATGCATAGTCGGTGTGGGTGAGACGGAGCCTCCTGCTGCCGACGGAGTGATTTTATTAAAATATGGCTTGACCGAGGGGTCCTCTTGCTTCGATTTTGCTTTGGCTGGCATCCCCAGGTATTCCGCCAAGTTTATCAGCCTTCCGGAGGATTTTATGTTGATTTTTGTTGTCACTGTGCTATATAATTCTTGCCAGTGTGAAGGGAGCTAAATCCCTAAGCAGCCATTCACCCTGGCTTCGCGCATGCGCCTCGCGCCCCTGTATTGACTACAGAGGTCTTAACAAAATTACGATCAAGAACCGTTACTCCATGTAACTTATTATCGAACTCATCGAACGTTTACAGGGGGCAACAATTTTTCCAAACTTGATCTCCGCGGAGCCTATAACCTTGTCCGCATAGGTCAGGGCGACGAATGGAAGACCGCCTTTAACACCCGGGATGGGCATTATGAATATCTAGTCATGTCTTTTGGCCTGTTCAATGCCCCGGTGGTCTTCCAGGAGTTTGTCAATGAGATCTTCCGTGATCTCCTCGACAGCTTCGTTATCGTATACCTTGACGATATCCTTATTTTTTCCAAATCCCTCTCTGACCACATTCAACACACCAAGATAGTCCTGTCCCGCTTTTGGGAGAACAATCTCCATGCTAAACTAGAGAAATGTTATTTTCATCTTTCTTCCATTCCCTTTCTTGGATATATCATTGCTAGCACTGGCTTCTCTATGGACCCAGTCAAACTCAAGGCTGTCTTAGAATGGCCACAACCCACTTCCCTGAAAGCCATACAGCGATTCTTGGGATTTGCGAATTACTATCGTAAATTCATCAATAATTTTTCTTCTACCATGGCCCCAATGACTGCCCTCACCAAAAAGGGAGCTAACACAGCAGTCTGGTCTTCTGTAGCTCTCCAAGCTTTCGACTCCCTTAAGAAATCTTTTGCTTCTGCTCCTATTTTGCGTCACCCTGATCCCGGGCTCCCCTTTACCCTAGAGGTAGACGCATCCGACGTCGGTGCTGGCGCCATTCTCTCTCAGAGACAGTCCCCAAAGGCCAAACCTCATCCCTGTGGGTTCTTTTAAAAAAAAAAAATATTCGGCAGAACGGAACTATGACGTCGGAAACAGAGAGTTCCTGGCTATTAAACTCGCCCTTCAGGAATGGAGACATCTTCTGGAGGGAACGGAGATCCCCATTTCGATCTTTACTGATCATAAAAACTTACTTTACATTGAGAGTGCACGTCGCCTTGGGGCGCGTCAGGATCGATGGTCTCTTTTTTTTTCGAGATTTAATTATCTCATATCTTACATTCCTGGTTCAAAGAATCAAAAGGCAGACGCACTCTCACGTCAATTCCTGTTTGAAGATAATTCCGAGATTATCTCCGACACAATCTTACCCTCCAAATATATTGTTTCGGCCAATTCTTTTGATATCCTGGATCAGGTCATGGCAGGACAGTCTAATCTCCCGAGGGGCCTTAAGGTGCCGGTCGGCCGTCTATATGCAGCTCCACGCTTCCTTAAGAAGATTCTTGAGTGGGGTCATTCTTCTAGGTCAGCCGGTCATCCAGGCATTAGCAGGACTTCTGACCTCATTGGTCGTACCTTTTGGTGGCCAACCATGTTGCAGGACATTTCAGTGTACGTAAAAACTTGTCCAATCTGCGCCCAGGTTAAGACCGCTCGTAAAAAGCCATACGGCCTTCTACACCTTCTACAAACCCTCCCTATACCAGAACGCCCATAGAGTCATCTGTCCATGGACTTTGTGGTGGAACATCCAACCTCTAAAGGGATGAATACCATTTTGGTTGTCGTGGATCGTTTTTCCAAACAGGCCCATTTCATTCCTCTCAAAGGCCTTCCCAATTCCCCTACCCTGGCAGTCATTTTTGTTAAGGAATTATTCCGTATTCACGGAGTTCCTCTTTCCATCGTATCCGATCGAGGTACACAATTTGTCTCAAAATTTTGGCGAGCTTTCGCTCGCAGGATGGATATCACCCTCCATTTTTTGTCCGGTATCATCCCCAAACTAATGGGCAAACCGAGAGAACGAACCATACTCTGGAGCAATACCTCCGATGCTTTATCGCAGACAGCCAGGACAATTGGGTAGATTTACTTCCGTGGGCAGAGTTCTCACATAACTCTTTAAAGAACAGCTCCACGTTGAAATCCCCTTTTTTCATTAATTATGGTTTTCACCCGGGTCAGCTGCCCATCACCTCAGTTCCTTCCGGGGTTCCAGCGACCGATGACCAAATGAAGGATCTTCAGGAATCCTGGAAAAGGATCCAAGAGGCTTTGAGAAACGCAACCCATAGACTAAAGGCACAGGCAGATCGTCACCGTCGTCAGGCACCAGTCTGCAAACCAGGGGATAAGGTCTGGCTCTCCTCCAAGAACATTAGACTGAAGACTCCAAGCCACAAACTGGTCCAAGCCACAAACTGGCTCCCAGGTTCTTGGGTCCATTCTCAGTAGTAGAACGGATCAATCCTGTGGCATATCGTCTGGAACTTCCCCCATCCATGAGGATACCCTCCGTGTTCCACGTGTCACTGCTGAAACCTGTGTCCCAGAGTCCACGGTTCCATAGGACACCGATTGACCCTAGACCAGTCATAGTTCAGGGGCAGGAAGAGTACGAAATCCAGTCTATTTTGGATTCCAGGAGGACGAGGGGTTCGGTACAATACCTGGTTCACTGGAAGGGCTTTGGCCGAGAGGAAAGATCTTGGGTACCCTACCATCAAATACATGCCCCCAGACTGCTGAGACTCTTTCACTCCAAATATCCGCAAAAGCCATATTGGAGTCGTCCTGAGGCCGCTCCTCAAGGGGGGGGGGGGGTACTGTAAGGTCCGCTGTAAGGTCCGGGGGGACACCTCTCTCTAAAAGGGCTCCCCCCGTGACTTTACTCACCCCTGCTCCAGCTCTGCTTTCTTGCCGCCGCGGGCGGGATCTCCCTTCTCCTCCGCTTCCCGCGGCTGCTACTGATCTCGCGCACGGCAGAGAACTTTTACGTCCTCCCTCAGGGGAAGTTCCCGCCCCCAGCTGAGGCCGCGCACGCCTCTCCCGCGTGGCGCACACGCCTGATGTGCGTGCACCGCTCACAAGCTGCACATCTAGCACAGCTGTGGTGAGTTTCTCCATACCACTCCCTATCTTTCCTGGGACCGCTCCCTCGTTACTCCCCCTCTCCCTATTGGTCCTTCCTCCTACTTATACCTTGCTCAGCCATTCATTCTTTGGCTGAGCATAGCTTTGTTTGACCTGTGTTAACCACGGTCGTGCCTGCCTCAGTTCCTGTCTCTTTGTCTCCTTAGTGATCCCTTGCGTACCGAACCGGCCTGGCTGTGGATCCGCTCTGGTCTTCTACCCTTGGTTTGTATCCTGACCTCCTGGACTCCCCGACCCCTCCACCTCGGTTTGCGGATTCCGACCTACCTCCCGGCTCTGGACCCCAGGCTCTCGGTACCACCTATCTTCTGGAACCTCCCTTCTCGTCTGGCGAGTATCTTACTTTATCTTATACTCCCAGACGGTTCCAGACGCCTATTTTGCAGTTTGTTACCCATCTCACCTCAGTTTCGGGGACCCTCTTTGTCCGTGGTGAGCACAGCGTAACATTTATTTAACACAGATATGATCGCACAGATTAATTTACATTAATGTTTTATAAAGTACAAGTAATTTTATTAAAATCTATCCCTATTAAAAATGTATTCTATATTTTATCAGTGAGTAATTATATACATTTTGTTTACCCATTACACCTCTACAAGGGTTCAAAACCAGACGGTTCCAGACGCCTATTTTCCACTTTCCAGGCATGTCCCCGTAGCTGTGGGTGCAGTTTGTTACCCATCTCAGTAGAAAAAAAGATAAAAGTGCGCAGCTAATAACTAGTTAACAACCAATATCAAGTGAACAGTGCACCGTGATTAAACAAACAATGTTGTGGACCTTAAGTGTTGATCTGGCACTAATCGTGGGTCTGCAGCCTTTCTTGAGGGTGGCTCGACACCCCAGATACTAGACAAAAAACAAAAGAACAAGGCGCACAACGCACATAGTGTATTAAAGTATAAAATGTGAATTTATGGTTAAAAGTAAATAGTTCTGCGTACATCAAGTAGGAATAAACAAGCAGTTGGTATATAGGTTTACCACACCAGGAGATTACACTGTGCGACGCCCTCAGATGGATCTCAGCATGTAGTGGATCTGCAGTCGTCTCATCAGTCCCTTACAGCGTCCTCTGTTAGGGGATGGTAGGTGGATAAGTCCCTTGTAGAGAAAGCCCCACAGCATACAGCTCACAGGTTGGTAAAAAAGCCGCAGGATTCAGCGTCCATGGATCACTGCAACATTTGCCGCCACTCCTCGTTGGGCGCTCAGCGATGACATCACTAGTCGTACCTCAGCTTCCGCAATGCTTCTCGTGGAACGCACAGCGTGCGTGTCAGTCCAGAGTTGTTAAGCAGCAGGGAGGAATACAGCGCTAGGCAGGCGGCTTGTAGACAGTGTCCAAACAGTGTCCTTGATCACACAGGATGGGGGGAGAAGAGCATAGACACCTCTCTTCCAACGCGTTTCGTAACACTAGGTTACTTCTTCTACATACCCATCTCACCTCAGTTTCGGGGACCCTCCTTGTCCGTGGTGAGCACAGCGTAACATTTATTTAATGCAGTCAGTGGGGGAAAGGGAAGGGGGTGGGGAGGGAAAAGGGAAGGGGGAGGGGTGGGGAGGGGAAAATCCTGCTCAGCTCAAAATAGACTTTCTAGGGAGGTGCTATCAGGGTGAAACTTAAGCGTATAGGAGGAGAGAGGAAAGAACCCTATATGATGCACTCAGCCCTACTAATGAAAATAATAAACTTTTATTTAATGATAGTTGAAAAATGCAAACATAACAAATATATTTAAAACCTAAAAAGTGTACTGTTCAGTTCTGATGTGCAATCACTCTAGATGACCAGGTAGTGTCATAGTTAGTGTGAAGCACAGTAGATTAGAGAAATTGTTGATTCTCACAATACTAGTATGAAAATTATTTAGTAGCACAATGAATATAACCCTGTCAGGGAAGTAGTACCGCGGCAAGATGCTGTATTGCGGCCTCCTGGAGGAAAACAACCACGTCGGCACTGGGAACGATCAAAAAAAGAGTCGGCGAGGTGATGATCATGGAAAGGCTTACCGCTATCGTGAGACAAAAACTCCCCGCCTAAGAGGACATCTGGGAACAGTGGATTTCCTGCAATAGGGTCAGACAACCAGCTCAAACGAGACAGAGGTCTACCCCCTCCCCAGAAGTGAACTAAAACTACCTGCGAGACCACATCCCCAACAGCCAGATGGGACTCCCAACCCCCTCCGACCCCTCCCCCCTCTCTCCCCCCCCCTCACCCTTCCAGTCCCCCCCCCCGTTACCCCCTGTCACTTATTATCGAACTCATCGATCGTTTACAGGGGGCAACAATTTTTCCAAACTTGATCTCCACGGAGCCTATAACCTTGTCCGCATCCGTCAGGGCGACGAATGGAAGACCGCCTTTAACACCCGGGATGGGCATTCTGAATATCTAGTCATGCCTTTCGGCCTGTGCAATGCCCCGGCGGTCTTCCAGGAGTTTGTCAACGAGATATTCCGTGATCTCCTCGACAGCTTCGTTATCGTATACCTTGACGATATCCTTATTTTTTCCAAATCCCTCTCTGACCACATTCAACACACCAAGATAGTCCTGTCCTGCTTTCGGGAGAACAATCTCCATGCTAAACTAGAGAAAT
The DNA here is from genome assembly GCA_036426205.1 of Ascaphus truei. Taxonomy (NCBI): domain Eukaryota; kingdom Metazoa; phylum Chordata; class Amphibia; order Anura; family Ascaphidae; genus Ascaphus; species Ascaphus truei. Next base: position 30,977 of record WSYH01005692.1, on the reverse strand, counting down.
GTTCTTTTCATCTTTCTTCCATTCCCTTTCTTGGATATATTATTGCTAGCACTGGCTTCTCTATGGACCCAGTCAAACTCAAGGCTGTCTTAGAATTGCCACAACCCACTTCCCTGAAAGCCATACAGCGATTCTTGGGATTTGCGAATTACTATCGTAAATTCATCAATCATTTTTCTTCTACCATGGCCCCAATGACTGCCCTCACCAAAAAGGGAGCTAACACAGCAGTCTGGTCTTCTGTAGCTCTCCAAGCTTTCGACTCCCTTAAGAAATCTTTTGCTTCTGCTCCTATTTTGCGTCACCCTGATCCCGGGCTCCCCTTTACCCAAGAGGTAGACGCATCCGACGTCGGTGCTGGTGCCATTCTCTCTCAGAGACAGTCCCCACAGGCCAAACTTCATCCCTGTGGGTTCTTTAAAAAAAAAAAATATTCGGCAGAACGGAACTATGACGTCGGAAACAGAGAGTTCCTGGCTATTAAACTCGCCCTTCAGGAATGGAGACATCTTCTGGAGGGAACGGAGATCCCCATTTCGATCTTTACTGATCATAAAAACTTACTTTACATTGAGAGTGCACGTCGCCTTGGGGCGCGTCAGGATCGATGGTCTCTTTTTTTTCCGAGATTTAATTATCTCATATCTTACATTCCTGGTTCAAAGAATCAAAAGGCAGACGCACTCTCACGTCAATTCCTGTTTGAAGATAATTCCGAGATTATCTCCGAAACAATCTTACCCTCCAAATATATTGTTTCGGCCAATTCTTTTGATATCCTGGATCAGGTCATGGCAGCACAGTCTAATCTCCCGAGGGGCCTTAAGGTGCCGGTCGGCCGTCTGTATGCAGCTCCACGCTTCCTTAAGAAGATTCTTGAGTGGGGTCATTCTTCTAGGTCAGCCGGTCATCCAGGCATTAGCAGGACTTCTGACCTCATTGGTTGTACCTTTTGGTGGCCAACCATGTTGTAGGACATTTCAGTGTACGTAAAAACTTGTCCAATCTGCGCCCAGGATAAGACCGCTCGTAAAAAGCCATACGGCCTTCTACACCTTCTACAAACCCTCCCTATACCAGAACGCCCATAGAGTCATCTGTCCATGGACTTTGTGGTGGAACATCCAACCTCTAAAGGGATGAATACCATTTTGGTTGTCGTGGATCGTTTTTCCAAACAGGCCCATTTCATTCCTCTAAAAGGCCTTCCCAATTCCCCTACCCTGGCAGACATTTTTGTTAAGGAAATATTCCGCATTCACGGAGTTCCTCTTTCCATCGTATCCGATCGAGGTACACAATTTGTCTCAAAATTTTGGCGAGCTTTCGCTCGCAGGATGGATATCACCCTCCATTTTTCGTCCGGGTATCATCCCCAAACTAATGGGCAAACTGAGAGAACGAACCAAACTCTGGAGCAATACCTCCGATGCTTTATCGCAGACAGCCAGGACAATTGGGTAGATTTACTTCCGTGGGCAGAGTTCTCCCATAACTCTTTAAAGAACAGCTCCACGTTGAAATCCCCTTTTTTCATTAATTATGGTTTTCACCCGGGTCAGCTGCCCATCACCTCAGTTCCTTCCGGGGTTCCAGCGACCGATGACCAAATCAAGGATCTTCAGGAATCCTGGAAAAGGATCCAAGAGGCTTTGAGAAACGCAACCCATAGACTAAAGGCACAGGCAGATCGTCACCGTCGTCAGGCACCAGTCTTCAAACCAGGGGATAAGGTCTGGCTCTCCTCCAAGAACATTAGACTGAAGACTCCAAGCCACAAACTGGTCCAAGCCACAAACTGGCTCCCAGGTTCTTGGGTCCATTCTCAGTAGTAGAACGGATCAATCCTGTGGCATATCGTCTGGAACTTCCCCCATCCATGAGGATACCCTCCGTGTTCCACGTGTCACTGCTGAAACCTGTGTCCCAGAGTCCACGGTTCCATAGGACACCGATTGACCCTAGACCAGTCATAGTTCAGGGGTAGGAAGAGTACGAAATCCAGTCTATTTTGGATTCCAGGAGGACGAGGGGTTCGGTACAATACCTGGTTCAGTGGAAGGGCTTTGGCCGAGAGGAAAGATCTTGGGTACCCTACCATCAAATACATGCCCCAGACTGCTGAGACTCTTTCACTCCAAATATCCCCAAAAGCCATATTGGAGTCGTCCTGAGGCCGCTCCTTAAGGGGGGGGGGTACTGTAAGGTCCGGGGGAACAACTCTCTCTAAAGGGACTCCCCCCGTGACTTTACTCAACCCCGCTCCAGCTCTGCCTTCTTGCCGCCGCGGGCGGGATCTCCCTTCTCCACCGCTTCCCGCGGCGGCTACTGATCTCGCGCACGGCAGAGGATTTTTACGTCCTCCCTCAGGGGAAGTTCCCGCCCCCAGCTGAGGCCGCGCACGCCTCTCCCGCATGGCGCACACGCCTGATGCGCGTGCACTGCTCACAAGCTGCACATCTAGCACAGCTGTGGTGAGTTTCTCCCTACCACTCCCTATCTTTCCTGGGACCGCTCCCTCGTTACTCCCCCTCTCCCTATTGGTCCTTCCTCCTACGTATACCTGTATACCTTGCTCAGCCATTCATTCTTTGGCTGAGTATAGCTTTATATGACCTGTGTTAACCACGGTCGTGCCTGCCTCAGTTCCTGTCTCTTTGTCTCCTTAGTGATCCCTTGCGTACCGAACCGGCCTGGCTGTGGACCCGCTCTGGTCTTCTACCCTTGGTTTGTATCCTGACCTCCTGGGCTCCCCGACCCCTTCACCTCGGTTTGCGGATTCCGACCTACCTCCCGGCTCTGGACCCCAGGCTCTCGGTACCACCTATCTTCTGGAACCTCCCTTCTCATCTGGCGAGAATCTTACTTTATCTTATACTCCCAGACGGTTCCAGACGCCTATTTTCCACTTTCTAGGCGTGTCCCGTAGCTGTGGGTGCAGTTTGTTACCCATCTCACCTCAGTTTTCGGGGACCCTCCTTGTCCGTGGTGAGCACAGCGTAACATTTATTTAACACAGATATGATCGCACAGATTAATTTACATTAATGTTTTATAAAGTACAAGCAATTTTTTTTAAATCTATCCCTATTAAAAATGTATTCTATATTTTATCAGTGAGTAATTATATACATTTTGTTTACCCATTACACCTCTACAAGGGTTCAAAACACAACACAACACACACCATACAGCAAAGTGGTTAGGGATAAATGCATGCAACTTATTTTTTTTCCCGCTGAGGACCTGATTTTGTGGCATTATGTGACTATGTTTAAATAGTCTGGGAGTGTTACCTTGCTAACATGCTTCCTCACCTTATTTCCCTTTCCAACATATGTTCTTATCAGGAATTGCACCTTTATAGCCAAGAAAAGTGCCTGGTGGCTGTTTGCCTTTAGCTGGATTTGCACAGCTTGTTATAGTTTAGGCTAAGCACTGCATGCAGGTGGCACGCTGAGAGGCAATTGAACCTGGGAGCGGGAGCTTGAGCGGG
>WSYH01005692.1:12039-22039 GCA_036426205.1 Ascaphus truei | reverse complement strand
CAGTGGGAAGCAGCGCCTGTCAATGTGGGAGCAGCGCCTGTCAGTGGGCGCAGCAGTGCAGCCCTGTCAGTGGGAGCCTGGCAGCGGCTTCCCGGCCATCACGGAATATCTCCATGAGTCATCGGCGATATCTCGGGATACAGCGAGTGCTGCACTTTTAGGGTGTTTTCCCGTCAGCCCGATCTCTTCCCCAGCCACTCTCCCTTGTTCCTGCCCCTCTCCTCCCCCTCCATTCCAAGCAATAGCAGTTCTCCTGACATGTGGGCTGCTCAGTGGGATTCTCAGCCCATGTCAGAGACCTTGCTATGCTTTATATATGCACACACACAGTGTATACTTTGGACAGTTTACAACACGAGAGTAAGATTTACAGTTACAGGGTATGGAAGGGGTTGCACGGCACATTAAAGGGGAGCTCTAGGGTCTGGTGACCAGATGAGCCCCAGGAAAGGACAGGTAGTGTGGGAGGGGGAGGGGTCCAGAATAATACAGTTAAGCCGTCCCCAGGGGTGTGGTACTGAGGCCGGGGAACTGTGATTGTGTCCACACACATCAGGCACTCTGATGGGTCACCACCCTATCTCCATGATTTGCATGGAGACAGGATCTAGAAACGGGGTGGCAGATATCAATTCACAGATCATTTCTGGACTGGCATGGGGATGGTTTCTCTGAAGTCATGCCAGAGAACACCCAAGACAAGGCTGTGTGCTTTCTGAAGCAAAGATTTAAACTTGCCTGCTTGCCAACTTGTTTTCAGCACTGCCCGGAATCCTGATCCTCTACAAGAGTGGGAGCTGCTCCGGGTAAGCCATTTCTGTGGCACTGGCACCTAGGACTGCTAGGATTCCCCCTGTATTCCCTGGTTGGTGCGGAGTATAGCTCTGTTAGGAGATTCTGTGCTGTGTCTGATGGCTACTGCTGAATAAAACACCTCTTTATTTGATCGCTGTGTCTGTCTGGCACGTGTGATCCAGTGAAAGAGTCCTGTCTGCTGTGGCAACTATTGTTAGTAAGCAATATGTCAAGAACTATGCTCCCCTCCTTACTATCCGGCGTGACTGTTTCATATATTGTTCTCATTTCTTGCTCGCCCAATTATCAAAACACATTGTTCCCTCCCTCAGTGCCTTTTTTTGATGTCCACTTCTCAAGTGTTTCAAGATTTACCTAATTCTTGTGAATAGTTTGTGGGTTGCTCCCTTCCCCTGGTCCCACTCTGTATTGTTTCCCGCCTCTATCTTCCATGGCATTCCTAATGCTTGGTTCAAGTACTAAGCAAGTGTAGTGTCCCTCTATTATTCCTAATTCTATTGTAGTGAGGAGATTGGCCCTTCCCTTGTTTCCTAATCAGATTGTTCCCTTCAAAGTATTCATAATCCATTATTCCCAGTGATTTCCAATTCATTGTTCCCATCCACAATGCTTCCAAGTATCTGATTGTCCCTTCCCAGTGCTCTCAAATTTACAACTCCTCTCGCAAATACTAACACCATGCTCTGTCTTATTAAATTATTCTCCCATGCCGCTCTCACCCCCAACACCTTCCCCCTCCCCACCACCACTTCCCCATCTTCTCCCAATTACCGCCCCCACATCGGAAGATAAGGCTAAGGCCTACTGTCCAGAAATCTAATCATACCAGGCCTCCCCGTTGTAAGTAATTTTCGGATGAAACTACATAAGTTCTAAAGGCTCTCCACCCACGCCCGCCGTCACTGGGGCCGTTTCGGCTCCCGCCCCCAAGGGTCGCTAAACCCCACTAACGGTCCTTTACGAAAGACCAGTTCAACACCTTTTTTAGACCCCTATCCGGGTCGACTTTCCTTTCTTTTCTAGCCGCTGTTACTGTCCCAGCGGCCCCTTACCCAACCCTCTCCCCTCTGCTGCATTTGGGCTGTTTCCCTCCAGCACTAGTCCAAGACAACACCGCGGTACCCTCTGGGAGTGTCTTATGTATCTCACCCAAAAAGCACTAAAAATTGTCTCCATAAATTGAGGGCCTACACAACAACATAAAAGTGACACCTGGCCGCTCCAGAGATAAAGAAACAGCGGGGGAGATGTTGTTTTTCCTCCAGGCGATGCCCTACACGCTCAAGAACCGCCTAAAATATTTCAACACGCGTTACCCATTGAGCTATTCTTCCATCAGTCAGAGCCAACGCAGAGGGTTGTCCATTCTTGAGTCCGTCAGGGCAACCCATTTAATTTAAACAAAAATCAGGGCAGATCCAGAGGGGAGATTATTGTGGTCTATACGTCTCACTTCAGCACAACAATCGCCCTTTTTACCTATATGCACCCGAACGAGACTCAGACAGGAATTTCTGAAGGAAGGTTCTGGAAAGAAATGTGACCACAGTACCTATCCTCGCTACTTATTGCAGGTTGATCTGTAATATGGCTCTCAACCCAAAAAGAGACAATCGAGCCCCCAGGACGACAACACTTCCACCAGTCACAAAAGCTGGGGAAAAATTCTAAGGACATTGTTGGGGACTTTTCTCTGGTGGACATGTGGAGAAACACCAACCATCAGTGGCAAAGGGATTATACCTTTTACTCGTCGCTCCACCAGTCTTATTCCCGTATTGAACTACTTTCTTTTGCTACCAGAACAATCCCTAGAGGGCCACCACAGACTCAGACATCGGCCCAAATTACGTGGTCAGATCATGCCCCCTATCACAATGACCCTTCCATTCCATTTGGGAAAATTATCTTCTAGCTCGGAAAACTAACGTTCCTAATGACCACTCCGGACAGTGCGCTGGACAAAAAAATCCCCAGGAATATTTAGAATAAACAAAGGCTTGTATCCTTCACCAGCAGCCTGTGGGAAGCCATAAGGCGCCAATCCGAGGAAATCTTATCTCGATGCCTCCAACACCGGATAAAAACTAAACTCAATTAACTAAAGGCTTACAGACCAAAATAAATCAATTTAGAGACAGGCAGCATAAACAAAACCCCTCCCGGTGAGAATTTACAAACAATTGACATAACTGCTCAAACGATTTTTAAGAAGAACCCAATTGGAAAATGTAGAAAGAATGCTCTTTAGATGGACGGTCAGAGGTTAAATATAATAAAGGGAACAAGGCCGATATAGACTGTCTCGCTAGTAAGGTACGAGGAAAACAGAAAAAGTCACAAATAACGGCGATCAGAATAAACTCTGGTGACTCCATACCACGAAAAAAAATAGCAGAGTGAATTCACCAAATTCTACAAACAAATGAATATAACTTAAGGACCCACTGCTGCTAATTATTAGTAACGACCCGGCATAGCCGCTGAATTACTTATGCCGATTGCAAATCTTCCATCACTAACGAGAAAGAAAATACTATCTAAATGCAAAAATGACGCTGGACGAATTTAGAGTGGCACGTTAGGGCTCAAAGATCTCCCAGGCGCGCGGGCCCTGGATGTTTCACAAATGCATACTACAAAGAATGTTTCCCCATCTTGTCGCAAACACCATATTAAGCTGTTCAACTCATTCTTAAGAAGGGAGTCCTATCCCATCCACAATGTCGTCCGCAAATCTGGCGATAAATACTTAAAGAAGGGAAGCGTACCCCCACCCAATTGCAGTTACAGACCAATCTCATTGTTGAACACGACCTTAAACTATATAGTAAAATTTGTGGCGCAACAGACTTAACCCATCCTCCCGAGCTAATACACAAGGACCAGGTCGGGTTTGTCTGGGCCGACAGCCTCAGACAATACACGTAAATAATTAATTAGTAGACCATGCCCACCTTTCAGGCTCAAAGGCGAAGCTATTAAGCCTAGAGACGCAGAGAAGGCATTTGACAGATTACTGGCTATTTCTAGACACACTGATAAATTTGGTTTCAGAGACTCGTTCTTAAAGGGTGTTCAAGCACTTTATCAGAACCCTTCTGCTCAGTACGACTCTCGGCGGGAGCCTTGAAGATTCCAAATCAAAAGGTACCCAACAAGGATGCCCCCTATCCCCCCTCCTCTTCGCCCTCACAATTGAAGCCACTGGCGTCTAAAATAGACAAAACCCGAACATCCAGGGAATCCCTTCGATAAAGCGCAATACAAAATTTCCCTATGCGCTGATGACATCATTCTACTTTGACTAAACCCCTAACTCCCTCCCTAACCTCAAAGGAACTGGACGGAGTTTGGTTAAAGTATCAGGATACAAAAATAACAGCGACAAATCAGAGGCTCTAAATCTTAGTCCTCCCAGATCCCGAAGTCAAACTCCTCAAAACTAACTTTAACTACAGATGGTGCCCTTCATACATTAAATATCTGGGAATTAATGGTGTCAAGGCACTACCGGGATTTAAACTGGGATAACTACCCGAAGTTATGGGACAAGATCAAAAAGGATCTAGATCAGTGGGAGGTTACCAGATATCGTGGTTCGGTAGAGTGATATCTACTAATTGAATATACTCCCAAGATGTTATACCTTTTCCAAAACACTCCCGACCCAAGTTTCCCGGGCGCTGATCTAAAACATATTCAGAACGCTTTTCCACTTCATTTGGCAGGGCAGGACCAGAGTCACCAGATCGGTCCTGCTGGCAGCAAGATCTAGGGGACGGACTGGGAGTACCAGGACCCACACAGATATTACTTAGCTGCACAGCTCAAGCAGAGGTAGTAAGTGGAAACTCGGACCCGACCTTTGTAGTTGGGTAAGATAGAGACTCGATGTGCCAAAATGGCCTTCCTGCAAGCCTGCCTCTGGAGCCTGGACAGAGGAGAGGGGCCATACACACATCTTAAACTACAGGCCATCACATTTCACGTGGGACGTCGGAGAAGATGTAAATACAAATATGGCCTAATCCACAAAAGTTCCCAATTGACCCCCATCTTTAACAATCCGAAGTTCCCCCCGGGATGTGGATCTAAACTGTTCGATCTGTAATACGGGAACTGTCAATTCACATGGGGTATAGAAGGCGATTGCGGACCCTGAGCCGGAGGCTTCTGAGCTACCAAGAATTGAGGACCAAATATAAAATTAGAGATTGGACACTTGAAATACCTCCAAATCAGAAACTTTATCTAGAACAACATGCCCTCTCCCAGAATACCCCACTCTCACGACGTTTGAACAACTTTGCGAGACAAAGACCCACAGAAAGGTCTAATCTCGGACATTTATGGTGCTCTAGAGCGCTCCTCGAACCCCCAAAGAGCATGATTTATATGCTCAAATGGGCAGCAGACTGAATATAAATATAGACAGAGAGACTTGGGAAGAAAACTGGCAGGCAGCCTCAGAGACCTCCCTATGCACTACAATAAAGGAAAACATTTATAAAATTATGTTTGGCTGGTATCTTTCCCAGCACGATTAAACCAGATTACCCTCTGGCACAGACCTATGTTGGAGAGGCTGTGGTTATAGAGGGGACTTGGCCCACATTCCTGGGACCTGTCCAGAAATTGTTAAGTAACGGGCTAAGGTCCAAATTTTGATAAAAGTGGTCACTGACCTGAATTACCTATCGACCACTGACCTACCTGTTGGCCACACCAATGACTGACACTAGTCCGGCCAACCAGGAAATGAATATCCTTCATTATTACCACGAAAGATGCTGTATTGCGGCCTCCTGGAGGAAAAACAACCACGCCGGCATGGGAACGTCAAAAAAAGTAGAGTCGGCGAGGTGATGATCATGGAAAGGCTCACCGCTATACGTGAGCAAAAACTCCCCGCCTACGAGGACATCTGGGAACCGTGATTTCCTGCAATAGGGTCAAACCAGCTCAAACGACACAGAGGTCTACCCCGCTCCCCAGAAGTGAACTAAAACTACCTGCGAGACCACATCCCCAACAGCGGCGTGGATACTCCGAACCCCTCCCCCCGACCCTCTCCCCCCCACTCACCTTCATCCCCCCCCCCTGCCTTCCCTCTATGAAGGCACTCCCCCCTCTTACTGACAAACTGAGGTTGTCAATCTTTTCCCCCCAAAAAAATATCGATTTAAAAATGTAGGCTTTATCGCTTGTTGTCATGTCCGCATAATATCTAAATGCCTAATAAAATTATTTGAAAAAAAAAAAAATGATTCTCCCATTAACTGTACCCTGTACAACACCCTACATAGATTGCTCCATTATAACTGACACCTCCATTATTTCCCCACTAAAATTACCACTAACCCTTGATGAACTGATCCACTGTTCAACCACCCTCACAAACCATAATCGTTCCACAACCAACTATACCTCTCCTCCGCCTCATCCTATCACAGCCATCAATATAAAGGGGAAATCTCGGCTCGCTTGCCCCAAACTGTGTAATGGTGCCTCTGTGAGACTCATTTGGCCTGTTTATAATGTATTGATGGTGGTAACTTCTCCCAGAAAACAGCTAACGACTGTGGTGATCCCGTGGGGATGTGTGTAAAGGTTCTGTACTCATGTGACAGGCTTTTTATCTTGTGAGTAGTAATGGAAACATCAACTTGTGCCCAGTTCTGACTCTCTTGGGGACTTTCATTTCACTGAGTAGAGTTCGTGATTCAGACCGCACAGACCGAATATTTCCAAACATAATGAGCATAAGTCCAGTGCACCTCTCACTCGGACCGTTCTATTGTGCCCCAGTTCAGGCTCTGGACAAAGGAAGCGGCGGGCACTACATGGAGTTCAAACTCCTGGGCTCTAGAACCTTCCAGCCCTCCCTCGGTGGGTAGCCAGATGCATGAACACCGTCGCTCCTAGGACAGGATGGACATCGTCATCGTGAACAGTTTGTTTGCCCCCCCAAATGTCTACGGAGTTGCGGGAGTGGGTCATAGGCACTAAAGCCGAGAAATGCACTAGAACGACCGCCATGATGGCAGATGATTTTGTGACCAGGCGGCCACCGTTGGAGAAGTGGGTCCTGACCCCCGATCCATGTCGCCGACACAGCCACCTAACGTAGCTGACCCTCCCAGGGCCACTAAGCGGGACTGGAACAAGTGGAGTTGCCGGAGGGCTGCGCTAAAGCCTGTAGAGGTTGCCCCATAGACGCCGTTGCTACCCAGGCATTGGCTAGGCCCTGCTGCGGTGGGACTGGCCCCAACCCACACCCTGTCCCAGTAACCCAATTATGGGGCAATGCTCCAACGCGAGACCAAATCCCCTACGCTGGATTGGCCCAAAAGCATAGCAGTGGAGGCCGTGCACGAATGTGCAGCAGCAGACCTAGCAGCAGCAGTCAACGTGCAGAAGTGGATCTGGAGGGGACATGGAATCAGGCCATCCGGCTGGAATCCCAATGATGTCCGCAATAATTTGTGCCCGGTTACCAGAGGCCAATCTACGGGGGCCGGCCCTGAATGGACACTGGTTACGGTAATCTGGTGCAACTGATCATGTCAGCCCAGAGAAACTTCTCCAAGGCAACGGGGATGCGTGAGAATGCGGACAGCCCCCAAGTTTTGCAAGTTTCCCGGGTGTTACTTGACAGGGCACTAGTAGATGAAAGTCTGGGTATTTCACGTTGTAACCCGGCTGGACACCAAAATCTGCTGGGCAAGACTGGGCCTATTTGCTTCCTACTCTGAAGAAAATGCACGCAGGGGTTGCGGTACCCGAAAGGGGCAAAGTCAGGCAGTTTTGCCCCAGGTGGAAGTGCTTTGGCATTGCCGCACCACCCCAATATCTCCCCCAGCTTTTGGGCCAAAGAGAGCTGAAAGTCCCGGTGGACACCAAGCAGGTAGCAGACAAGCAGACATTTGTCCCGAACCCTTGTCCCAATTCCCCTGACGTTTGAAGGGGCCAACTACCAAACCTGAGCACGGATTGCTGGAAATGGTGTAAATCGACCCCAAACTGGAGGGCATGATACTTCGGGCGACCGAGTCTGACTCCAGGGTGTGTTCCCATCGTTCCTTTGGCACCACAGTGTTCTCAGAACAGGATCCAGAGTGCTCTGGTCAGATCAGGGACATTAAGGCGGAGGGGTGGTAACGAAGGAGTTCAAATAGTTGTTACTCCTGGTATAGGGCACAGTTGATGCAGATAATCCATGTGATCCTGCTGTTGGGAAAAGGGCATCAGATAGTCACTCATACTAGAGGCCCCGGCACTAAAGAATATCTACTCACCGGACGTCATGAAGGAGGATTGGTGTTCTGCCATAACTGTAATCCCCTGCCACCTAGTGGGCCAAGTCGAAGTAGTACCCACACAAAGTCTCCCCTGAGACGCTACCGGTGAATCCGGTGGAAGTCTCCATTCCAGCGCTAGCTGTAAATATAGTGGGGATTCCGCACATGATTCCAGTGCTCTGTCCTGATTGAAGCACGTACAATTGGCAGAAGTCTTGATGAGATATCACTAGAGTTGGTTTCCCAAGTGAGATCCTGGCTGATCACCGGGCAACGTGCATGGCTCCAGAACTGATCTCCAATGTCTCTTGGCAATGTGCAGGTCAAATCTCTCGTACAACCCCCTACCCATCCCCAACCACGAAGGGATATGTGAGCGGTTCAATGGGACCTTACATGTCAATGTTTGCAAGCTTTGTGGAAGCTAAACAGGGTGAGACTTGACAAGCTCACTTCCATCACCTGCTATCGCGTATTAGAGAGTGCCAAAGGACGTTTACCATCCGTGTCCCCCTTCACGCTCCTCAGTGGTGTGGCCCATGTCCGTGGACCACCATCTGTTGTTCGATAAGGGGGCTGGGAGGGTGGGGATGATACTGATGCCTTTGGTGCCTGCACATCGTGTGGGCTGGGGAAAAGGGACAGAATAGAGGAACCATGGTTGGTCACAGGCTAAACTTCGATGGCAGCTCAGATCAGGCAATGCGCTGGTATGATAGGAGTTTCCGTAGTAGAGAATTAATCCCCAGAGGCAGCCAATTATGTGGTAAACTCAGGATCCAGAGGCAGGTAGGCACAGAAATACCATATCAATGCTAAAGGAGTATATCAAGAGCGGGCCGGACGGTGTTTTGTGATTTGTAGCCGCTCGCGGCATACCGGCGCTGAATGTATGTATATGTGTGTATGTGTGTATATATGTATGTATGTATATGTGTGTGTGTGTGTGTGTATGTGTGTGTGTGTGTGTGTATATGTATTTGTGTGTGTGTGTGTGTATCCCAATTACCTATACACCCCCCCACACACACACACATATACATCATACACAGTCACACAATACAACCCTTGTGTGTGTGTGTGTGTATGTATTTGTGTGTGTGTACAATGTAATACATTTGTGCACGGCTGCACACACTATTTAACAGCCCTTAGGCCGTGCTTATAGTGCCTGCGACAGCGACACAACATCGCACAAACACAAAAGCATTGCCGCCGCAGCGTGCGCTTATAGTGCACACAACGGCGACAAAGCGACGGAGCAACGTCGCCATCGCGAAAACTTGAAGCCGGCAAATTTGATTTTTCAATGGCCGTCGTGTCACGTGATGGTCCTTGAACCAATTAAATGCCCGGAATCCCGCGCCGCCGCCGCCCCGGCAAAACATAACTTTCGCCGGTGGCGACGGGTGACGTCACCCGTCGTGTCGCCGTCACCATCGGCGGCACTATAACTATAGGCACAGCCTTAGGCCTTGGCCATGTTTACCGCTTGCTGGCGGAAGCGCGCTGAGGCGCGCTCCCGCTCAACACTGAGCCCCTACAGCCGCAATTACAGCGGCTTTAGTAGGGGCTCCCCTATGCTTCCGCGCGCTTGCGGAAGCGCAGGTCTTGGGGGAATTTAAAATTCCCCCGCTTGCCAGCGAGACAGGCCGGTCACGGGAGCGGTTCGCCCAATGAGGGCGAACCAGCTCCGAGACGTCACTGGCCCGCCCCCGGCCAGTGACGCGCCAGCCCCCGGCCCGACCCCTGACGGTCTGTCCCTCTTCTGCCCTGATCCCTGCCCCCCTTCTGCCCGATCCGTGTCCCCCTTCTGCCCTGATCCCTGTCCCCCTTCTGCCCGATCCCTGTCCCCCTTCTGCCCGATCCCTGTCCCCCTT